>UELU01136542.1:18059-46395 GCA_900490025.1 Megastigmus dorsalis | reverse complement strand
TGGTGGTTCCTGGCTGAGCGAGCGAGCTTTTGTTGCTGTAAGAACGCGCGCGTACCACGGGTAGAATGGATTTTCCAGAAGGGAGAAGAGGTATATCGTGGTATTTTTTTCTCTCGAGTGGCGCAAGAGTAATGGCTGGTTGATTTTATGAGATGAATTAAGGTTGGGAATCTGGAAAAGTTCGGCTTTAACGATACTGCGGTGCGCGCAACTTACGCGCAGCGCGATGAGAATATTGATTGCCCCAGCGAGGGCAGTTTTACGAGGTTGTAAACATAAAAAATGATGTATGATATGCCTTTGCACTATATATGCTCTTGTAAATAAAATTATTGGCGTGTTCAGCTTGGACATATACTAAATCTATACAATCTTAATAGAATTGCATCGATCGGAAATAATTATTACGAAAGTATTTGAAAAATGATAAAAAAAAATCGCTGTTTTGCGAGACTATATATATATACATGTTACCGTTTCAGTAGAATACACGAGTTATCTTGATGAAGCGGCGGTTTACCCTCGGAGCCAAGGAAGACTCGCAGGGTAAGTAGTTGCCGCAGCGTCCGCGCTACCCTTTACGAGGTACTAGTACAAATCCTAGGGAGGGTTTGTACCCGTGTTAGTATTTCGAGCATGTGCAAGGTGCTGCCACCGTTGGCCAATATTTTAAACGTTTTATTTCGTCGAGGCTAGAAACATCGACTGTACTATGACGCTTTATTTTGCTAATGCTATATTTTTGGAAAGTTATCCATGAATATTTATCGGTACATACATTTTCAATGTAAATGCGTACTTTTGATCAAATGATTATTTGTTTATTTTCACGAGTAATCGTAACGGGGTGATATTAGATGTGTATTTTCTATTGACGAAAAAATACTTGTTTTCAAATTATACGTTCAGAGTTTATCTGCCATGTTATTGTGTAAAAAAAATAAAGAATTTTGGTTATAAAAGATAAGATAATACTTATTTTCGATCGATTCGGTCGTTACTATATTCATATTTCTTATTGTTGCTTAAATAATTCTTTATTTCTAATATTTTATTTATTATATTTCGTGGTTATTATTGCATATCAATAAATGTCTTTAAATAAGAATAATTGATAAGAAAAATTGTAATTAGTAAATACTATTGCTTTCTCAGAGATGAAGTATTGTATTGGTGAGAAAATTTTTTTTTTTCAAAAATGCTTAAAAAGATTTTTTAAGATCTTTGGAACAAATGTTTAATAGTTGGTAGAAATTTTTTTTTCTTGGCTCCCTGTGCCTGTGCGCGTGTGTGTGTATATGTATGTATACCTCTGTATCTCGAGGAGGCATTTACAGATTTCAAAGTATAAATATTTGTTTTACTGAGATCTTTTGTCGCATGAAGTAGGAAAATAAATTTTAAAATTCATTGATTGTCTTTTGTTTTATTTCATAAAATTACTTTTTATTACAAGAGGATCATTCGGTAATTATTAAAACCACATTGAATGATTATTCTAAAAATCATCACGATAAGAAAAAAATTACTCAAAACACGATATAATAAATAAATTTACTTTATTCGTTGTAAAATACTTAGTTAAAAATTGCTAATAGCAACATACATACAAATCCACTGTTCATATAAGGTAGCGTTATTACCATAATGTAGTTGTCTGCAATTAAGTAACACTGAAAATATTAACCATTTAGCGCATGAAAAGGATAAAATCTTTATTCGAACAAAAAGCGCGTTTCATAACGGTAATTCACGTCCAAACTCAAACTCCTAGCCACATCAGTAGCAGGAAAAAGTGTTACGCAAAGCCAAACCAAATCTCCACCACCGAAAAATTCTCACCCCTCCCCTCCACATGAAGATCCGATCGAGGCAGGGCAAATGCACGCGACAGTGTTGTCGGTACAGGAAAATCCGATGACGTGCACAATCGATCGGAAGTCGGTCAATCGGTCAAGCGCAGAGTGGATGAGAGTGAGAGAGCGAGAGAGAGAACTCGGGGCTTGTCTCGATCCGTCGCTCTCGTGCGTCCGGTCAGTGTCTCGAGGGCCGCGCGCGCTCAGCTCTTGAATGGAAGCCCCGAGACAGAGACAAGCAGCACTGCGTCAATACACACACACGCACACACACATGTATAGGGGCAGCTGCACGAGAAGAGAGAGACTATTTTCCGAAGGCATTTTGCGCGTGTGTGCAGCCGCGCGTATCTCCGTCTCTTATACTCTAACATTCGGATGATCAAATCGCTCTATGTGTCTGTGTGTGTGTACATGTGTGTGTGCGCGTGTGTGCGCGTGTGTGTGTGTGAGAGAGAGAGAAGTCCGCTCGCGCCTAAGTACAGCCATTTGCGGCTAATGGCCGAGCGAGCGACGCGGCGCTGCGGCTCTCGATTACCGTAACGTCCACTTTCTCTCTCTGCTTCTCTCTGTCTGTCTCACTCTCTCTCTCTCTCTCTCTCTCTCTCTCGCCCGGTCGCTCGGTTCGGCTAGAGGTGCGTTTTGCGGGATAACTCGACGCTCTAACGGGTGGTCATCTAAGTTCGTCGAGACTTTGGCTGCATGCATATATATGTATATGTGTGAGTGTATGTGTATGTGTGAGTGTATATGTGTGTGTGTGCGTGTGTGGAGGGAAATAAAGGGCTCGATTTCTTCTGTTTTGCAGTGGGATGGCAAGTTACGGCCTCGACGGCTGAGGTAACATCTTGTCCGGATGTCGCGGATAATGTGGATTCTCCGTGGATCCGTCTGAGTTTCTAGATGTGGATGGTTTTTCCGAGTATAGTTCGCAAGTGACGTTTCTGCATCGAGCTTCAATATTCGAATTGGATTTTTGCTTTTAGTACTGATTTTATTTATAATGTAGTCTACCGAAAAGAACTTTATTAGCTGATACAAAGATGTATGTTGTCTGTACTTATGTAACGTCATTATATAATATTTATCTTTAACTTCTTGGCATCATTAAATATAAGTCCAAATGGTTAAGAAAATGTTTATACATAATAATTGAATCGTCGGAATTAAAACTATGTAAGCAATCTCCTGCTTACTCATTATTATATACAGATTGAACATTAGCAACGAAATAACACATTTACTTTACTTTTATGTTTTACATTTATATATTCTCACAGAATGTAGCTGACTTTCCAATGAGTACAAACATAGTCCAGTTCAATTCAGGCGCTGCAGCTTCTTTAGAAAACCAAAGGATACTCGAAATTTCGATAGTCAACTGAGAGTGTCCACAGTCGGCATATAACGATTACGCGAAAATTGCACGCAGAGTCTCGCGTTATGGTGTCCGTTTTGCCTCTCCTATCCCGTTGCGACCCCATTCCGACGACTTTTATAGGAGGACTCTTTTTGACACTAATGAGCCCCGTGTTTGCGGTCGCTGCGCTATAGAGACTCGCTCGTTACGTCTTTATGCCAGCGGCACCATTTTCTTTTTCACTCGCTCTACTCTTTTTCTGCTATTCGCCTATTTCTGAGGGTCGTTTTCTTTTATCGCAGGCTGCATAGCAGATATTATCGTTCGGATTGCTTTTTGAGGTTTTGTGTTTCTTTTTTTCTTTTTTGAGAAATTCAAGATTTGATTTGTACTAGTTGAAAGTAAACATTTATTTAAGTATGAAATATGGAATATCTTTATTTTGAATGGTAATTCGGTTGAATAATCAACTTGCTAATATAGTAAGACAGAATATGTTAATTTTCATTCATTTTTTGTCTTACTATTTTTCTTCTTTTTACTCTATTTCTATATTTTGTCATATTTGCCTTGTATATGGAAAAGTTTTGTAAAAGAAAATTGCAGTATAATAATTTCATTCGCAAGGACTTTTCTTTTCATTAAACTTTAAAATAAATTCGTCGTCGCGCCTTCACGTTTACGAAAACTGTAATAATACGCTCTTATTCCACGCATCGTCTTCCCCCTATGCATCAACCCGAGGTTCTTCATCAGTCGCGTGTTAAACAATAGTAGTGGGAAAGAGAGAACGAGAGAAAGAGAGAGAGGGGGAGAGACGGCAACACACAGAAAGATCGTCTGTACACACATCGACGGGAGGATGTATATATATCCTCGAGCAGCTCGCGACACTCGTCGTAATTAGCCGCTACCGCGTGGAGAGAGGGAGGGACCGAAGCTTGTTGTTCAAGGAAAGAACAGCCTCGGGCAGGTGCGACTGACTCTCTCCCTCGACATAATACATCCGAAGCAAGAAGAAGAAGTAGCAGCAGCAGCAGCAGCAGCAGGGAACGGCAACGACAGATAGTAAAGGAGAGGAGAGGAGAAGAGACTGCTGGAGTTCTCGCGCCGCCGAGGAGAGGAGGTAAACTTCCGGGCTGCGCGAACGAGGGACTATACTCGTATATACGATGAGCGAGAGATGAGGAACGGCGGCGGCTCTCTGTAGTCGTTTTGTGCGCGAGAGCTGGATGCTGATACTCGAGGCGAAGAAGAGAAGAGACGCCGAAGCCGTGATGAATCTGCCTTCTCTGCGACGACGTCCTCTCTTATTCTCTCATTCTGCTCCTTCTCTCTGTCTTCCGCGTTGTATATATAGCGGCAGTCGGTATTCTATACTCTTTGGGAAGTTGATGGGGGCGGGGGGTGGCGCGGAGGACCGAGACGCGTGCACAGAGACGACGACGGGACACAATCGATCAAGACCCGAGCTATTCGACGAGCGGACGGAAAGTTTTAAGTCTAAGGGGGCGGCGGCTTCGCTCTATTTCTATCAAACTCTACAACATTTATCACCACTGACGTGCTTTTTAGGCTTATGCATTGAATATGACTTTGTTGATAAATATTTACAAGTCAAATGTAATGTGTCCGGCTTATTTGGATGTTGCTACTTACGTTTCCTGATTTAAACATTTGTCCGCGAAGATTTTTAGCGTATTTTTTGTTTCTTGATTTTATTTTTCTACATAACAAAAATGAAGACAGAGTTATTATCGATTAAAACTAATTATCTCTTTCTCAAAACTAGATATGTTTCATTATGAAACCGCAAATTGTTCATTTTCTTTACTTACCGGTCAACCCTAAAAGCCACCAAAAACATCTATTAAAGAGAAATTCATAGTTTCCGAGATAAGTGGAGCTGTCCACGCAGCTTCCGCAGTATTCGCAGCAGCAGCCATCTCTCTACTTTCCTCCGTTGCATAATTAGCCACGAGGCTGGTGTCGAGAGGCTTTTCCTCCTCTCTTTCTCTCCTATTCCCACCCTCGCCCATCTTTCACGAGTCAAAGCCACGAGCGAGGAGCACTAGAACGGCATCCGACTCGCTCGCTCGTTTCTTAAGTCTCCAGCCAAAGAAGAGTGGAGAGGAGCTGACTGCCGAGAGAGAGAGAGAGAGAGACAGCCCGAGGCGAAGCTCTTCCTACGCCTCTCTTTGAGGCTCTCTTTGAGCCGCTTCTTCAACCCCCTTGTCTACCTGAGTGTATGTGTATGTGTGCGTGTGTGTGAGTGTGTTACTGCTCGTGAGTCTTGCACGTCGAGACGGCTTTCGTTCTCTCTCTATCTCCGCTGTGCCAGTCTATTTTTGTTGCATTCATATAGGTAAGAGAGCTGGAGTGAGGTCGGAGCTCCGGCAGTCAGGTGAAGGTGATGTTACGGGGAAATGAGGAGGGGACTTTCTATGCGAATGCATGGTTTGGTCGGAAATTTTACCCTTTTTATGATTGTCTAGAGAATGATATAAGGTTGATAATTCTATGTTTTCATTATCGATCTTGACATTCTTAAACCACATTTAAATTATCAGAATACATATTTTATGCGAATTAAGGTTATCGAGGTAAAGTAAATTATTTTCGAATAAATATTTTCTCAGCTTACTTTATTTCACATTTTTCTGTAACTTTATACGTGTTTTCATTTATTTAATTTCATATACATATATACATATTGGTTGCTTTATATGCTTTTTATAAAATATCATTCGATAGGAATATTTTTTCATCTTAAACTTTTATCCATAACAAACATTACGAACGATAGAGTCATTTCTCATCATAACAAATTTTAAAACTCTGTACAAATCCTTTTATTTAAAACTTTTTATATCCAATATTGATCGAATCGTCTGAAAAATTATGAGTTTTAAGGCAACATCTTCTCTTTTGTCGTATGGCTGCGTATTAATCCCTGTAAAAAAATTAAAAATCTTTATTAGTTTGTTTGATAAAGTATCGGTGTGAAAATATAACTTCATAGCAAAAATAATGAGACATGTAAATTCTATTTCATTTTATAAGAATATTAAGTATTCCGAAGAATGAATGTTGGTGGTTAATATCATCCTAGGAATAAAGTTCTAATGCATTTGCAAGTAAAAACCTCGCCAGCAATTTATTGGCACTCGCGGTACTTTTCTTTTACAAACTGCATTTCCCAATCTGTAAAAGGAATCCCCGTGGCGTTGGCCCTAATAGGAAAAGTCTAAGCACCTCCCACCCCGACACGGAGCTTCTTTCGCTAGCAACCTCCCCCGCAAAAAAGCCTCCCCCTATCCCGTGGCTCGACGGCGGCAAAGGTAGCGGGCACATCTTCAGCGGACCACCTCCGCGGTGCAGCGGCAGCCTCGAGTTTCTCTCCCCGGCGGCGCGGAGAAGAGAGGAGAGAGCAGCTCTGCGGCGCTCGCGGAAAAGCTGCAGCTCTCGGTCTCGCTGGCAAGAGCCGAGTGGGGGTAGGATGTAAGACGCGCGAGGGGGCGTGGTCCCCTCGCATTGATCCAGGAGCTGCTGCTGCTGCTGCTGCTGCTGCTGCTGCTGCTCTTGCCGCGTCTCTCCCTCCCCAGCCTCCAGCAGCTCTCGCTCGCCTTAAAAGTACCCGTGGAAACCCCCACCGCTTCTTCGTCGACCGCCACCCCGCGCGCAAGAGAGAGAGAGAGAGAGAGAGAGAGAGAGCAGAACACTCTTTCCCCTTCCTCTAGGATAGGGTGGCTGAGCCTGGCAGCGCGCCGCCGCTGCCTTTCCGTGGGCCACGACCTCGCGCCCCCGACGAGCCTGTAAGAAAGCGCCGAGAAATGAATATTCATAAGCCACTGTCCGCCCCTTCTCTCTGCTTCCTCTCTCACCCACACACACACACACACACACACACACGCACACACACAGCTTCGCGCTAGCTCTCACTTCTCTTCGTCGTCGTTTTCGTAATTTCGAAGGCGAGCCTCGTTCGAGAGCGGTACTATGTATGCATGTATATATGCGGTGTAGGTGGAATGGGGCTTTTCGGCTTGCTAGAAGGAAAAATTGCCGAGACTTTGGAATACTGAGAAGTCGGAGGGGTTATAAGCTGGTGGAAATTGGAAGGAATATACCATCTTGAGTTGTTGCTGAAGCTTTTTCCCAAGATATATATTATTAGTAGGCTACCTGTGCTGGTACTGTTGTTTTAATAACTTTTGATTGCTTCAGAGCTATATATCGGTAGCATTCGGTGGCCTGCAGCTTCCGGCGGGCTACGAGAATTGCTTTTACGAGTATATGCGCTGGCTGATGTAAAATTTACTTCGCTTGCAGATGTCGCGGGAGCTCGAGTTGTTGTAGCTAAGAAAAATTTCAGTGGAGTATGTCGATGATTGTTCAGACGCCCTTACTTATTTCAGTTTCTATAATATAATAGCTTTATTCGTTCACCGTGCTTCAGGATTTCTAATCTTTTTTGCATTTTAAATCTTTTTCTGATGATCGAAAATAATTTTGAAAACCAACTGTGTTTATTTGGTACTATTTTATCACAGAGATGTACTATCTATATTATTAATATTACGATAAGAATACTTTAACATTTGAACGTTTAAGAAAAAATCATAGTTTATTTCGATTTTGTTCACCCAATATTTTGAGTAAATGAACGATTTTAAAAATTCACTTTAAATTAAATTTTCATGTACTATAAATTCATTTCAAAAATTGGTATTTTTATTTATTAACAGCAAGACATTAATTACATAAGAAATTAATTCGTAAACATTTCTTCTGATATCAAAAAAATTAGATTTTTAAAAAGTTTTTGGGATCGCTTTACTCCAGCACTCCCCTATTTCCCCGTGCAAGGATAAAAACAGCCGATTTGCGAATTCTACATACTCGACAAAAGAATACGCAAGATCTCAAGTCTGTAGCCGAAAAAGCACGAAATCTCGAAAATCAATCAGGCAAGGAACTTTCGAGCCACGCACCATCATCCATCCTCACCGGGCCGACCTTCCCTTTCTCGACCGCCCCAACCTCGCAGCAATATAAACTCTCTCTCGCGCAGCGAAGCCCCGCACACGAGGCAAGGCCAACTTCCGCTGCCGCCTCCGTATCGGTCCCTCGTCCCGAAACCTTTTTTTCCCCGCGTTCTCTCTCTCTCTCTCTCTCTCTCGCTCTCTCGCTCCCTTTCTCCGCAGCAGCCGCGCGTCTCGCGAACTTCCAATATTAATCTCCTTATCAAGGCAGGCAGTGCGGAGCTCCGTCCAGCACTTGAAGTTCTCCCGCAGGTTCTCCTCTGCGCGCGCGCGTCTCCAGAAGCCTGAAACAATTAAAGCAACGCGCGCGCGAGCCTCGCCCAGAGAGAGAGAGAGAGAGAGAGAGAGAGAGAGAGAGAGTTATCGAGAGGCACAGCGCGACGTCGTTCAGTGATTATAATACGGTGAGTGAGAGAGAAGCCGAAACTTTGGCTCTGCCTCAACTTTGAAATACGCGGACTGATGACACAACGTTATAAGCGAGAGAGAGAGAGAGAGAGAGAGAAAGAGAAAGAGAGGGTGGGCCTCGGTGAAATCGGCAAGGGAGAGAATATACGACGATTCTAGAATACACACGGAGTTTGTTCTAACTTGCAGCTCTCGGCGCCAGTTCTCCTCAAACAGGCTAGATTATATTCTCCTTCATCTCTGCCGCGCTCTGCGCCTCTCTCGCTCTCTCTTTCTCTATCTCTGTATGTATGATGGGTACGCGAGAGCGCGGCAGACTTCATTTGTTTGCCTAATTCCGGCTCGAGTGCAGTTGTGCGTGTGCGTGCGTGTGGGTGGATGTACGAGGTTTCATGCCATTTGGCTGATTGTGAAAAATGTGTATAAGGGAAACTATACGCGCGCGGGAGGGAAGGTGAGCTCTACCCGAGACGCGGCTTGCTGCTTCTGCCTCGTTGTCTTCGCGAGTAGCGAGTTGGGATTACCGCGCGATTCTTAGAGTCAGCGGTATCTTGTTCGTGGTGGGAGCACAGCCTTTGCTGCTGTCGGGGCACGGATGTGTCATTCTTATCGTGACGACTGAATAGTCGATATCACTTTCCTTCTATGCTCTTTTATGTAAATTCACTTATTTATCCGTAATGCATTCCTTTACCTTTGCGTGCGTGCAGGCCTATATACTTTATTTTGAAACCCATAAAGAATTCACTTTCAATGTAGTTTGTAGGCTGATTTACAGGTAAATGATTTTTAATCACCGCAAAGACGACTTGTATAATAAGTTTTTCATTCAAGAAAATCAAATCTTTTATAGTAAAAGTGTTGCTAATCATAAATAAATTTCCCATTGCAAGAAACCGTCAACATTACGGAGTTATTTAAAAATAATTTTATAACGCTTAAATGTCTCAATCATTTATTTTATGCTTTTATTTAACACGCAATCTATACGTTTTACTTACAATAAAATAGCCTATAATGAAAATAGAATATCCTAAAGAACTTTTAGGCTTTTCTCTGTGTACATATTATATGAAATAAAAGTCAATTTATCGAATTTCTACCTAAAATTTAATAATTCTTTTTAGTTTTTACAGATGATTCATACTTTTGTTTCATCAGCGACCCAAAGCATGCGAAATATCCCCGAAGTAGCTTAAAAATCGAAAAAACAGCTAAAAAGGCTGTACAACGACCGGATTTTTCTTCGCGAATCCCCGAGCAGCGAGAGGCAATTCGGAGCTAAGACGACGGATCTGGAAACGACGCCTCTTTCGCTCGAGCTTAAGAGACACGGGAGAAGGGGAAGAAGGAGGATGAGGGGGTGATGGCGAGGGAAAAGAGAGGCGTGCAGAGGGATGCAGGCATAGAAAGCCGAAAGGGGGATAACTCGAGTGCCGCCGCCGCCGCCGCCGTCGTTCTCGTCGTCGTCGTCGTCTCAAATCGTTAGACGATAGCCGCACGTCGCTGCACGTTAAAGCCTGAATGGCTCCATGGCTGATTTACGAAGCTGTTAACGTTTCCGATAAAATACAATCCCTCCGGTTTTATGGCCGCGCAGAGCTTCTCCCTCTCTCGCTCTCTCTCCCTGCCTCTTGTATTATAGTTTCGCTCCGACGACTATATGGCGAAACGTTTCTATCGTTCGGGTCCAGAATGACGCGAGGTGCACGAAGAGAGAGAGAGAGAGAGAGAGAGAGAGACAGAGACAGAGAGAGAGACAGAGAGAGAGAGAACTGTACGAGCAGCGACTCTAAATCGCGTGCGAGCGAACGCGCGACAATTCCCGAGGTGCTTAGACGTTTCATTTTATAAATCCCCCCCTCGCTTCGCCCACTGGCTGGATACACATATAGGTAGAAGTGCCACTGTTTCTGGGTGTACACACACCGATCCGACCGCGCCATTCGATAGCTGCACGTGCGTGAGCCGAATCGCATATAGTTTACCCAAGGCGTAAATTTCACTCGACGCCTGTATTATATATATCGTATAGCTGAGATTCGTGCTTGCATTCCTTTCCCCCCTTTTTTTCGAGGAATGTCGTTGCGGAGGTTGTCGAGAGATGAGGTGCTTGGATCTGGAGTATTTTTTTCCGATTGTACGTTGGATAATATTTCACTAGTGATCGAGATTATTATCGAATTCAATTACCTAATTACGTTTGGCTGTTTTTATTTATAGTGCATTTTCACTGAACTATGTTTAGTTAATTAAAAATGTACTTGTTCATTGTAATTTTAGAATCGTTAAATAAAGTGCATGTAATGCAAGTTGAAATAAATGTCCCAAATATTTATCTGTAACTGTTAAAAGCACATTTAACAAGATGTTGGAGCTGCCCTTTTAACCGATATTTTTTAATCTTCCCTATTTAGTAAATTAAACGATCGACTTGAAACTTTAGAGCATTGCAGAAAATTTATTAACGAAGCGCTGGTAGGTAACTCAACTAATTTCAAAGAATGGGGTAATTCAGAAAGTATAAAGAGGAAATTATCAAATTTGGATACACTAAAATTATTATATGCAAAAGATATACACTTTCGCGTAATTCTAACCTAATAATTATGTTTTGGACAAAAAATATAACATTGACAAAAATATAAAATACACATCAAGTTGTGAGTATTCTATTATCGTATTAAGTTTCAAGTCAATCCCGACTAAGTTGTTAAAGCAAGAAACTTGAAAAACCTATAACGAAGATTTCAATGTTCAAAGGCCGGTAAATTAGAATTTTTAATGACTCCGATGTTCCTTTGATCAATATTTATGCCCCGAAAGACCAAACTGCTAGACTACATGCTGAAAGTCGCATTCAAGGAGCTAAGTAAAGTAAAGCAACACGATAATAAATACAAATAAAATTACAAAAATCCCGCAATGATAAAAGAACCGCCTCGATTTCTCCACTAACCCGTCAACCCACAAAACCAAAGCCGCGAATTGACAAATAACATCCTTCGAGAGATCGCAAGAGCAAAAGAAAGGGGACGATCAAGATAAAGCTACCGTGGCATCCATACACAAGCCAAGAGTCGCTCGCGCGCAGAAGGGCGCGAAGGTGCAGGCAGCCGCAGAACGAGCTTGACAGCAATTACCGTTTTATTTACTACGCGTTGCTGGTGTCTCGGGAGTCTCGAGCTCGGACTCGAGCCTCTGGGCGGATATGAGTCTCCGCTTGAAAAATATCCCTATCCTTTCGTCCTCGTCTCTCTTGCACACAGACAGAGACACACGCACAGGAGTAGAGAGCGGCGCATTGTAAGGACGTAACAAGTGCAGGTGAAATATAGAGTTGCAGGAGCAGCAACAGCAGCACGTGCGCAACGGTGGCACCGAGCGCGTATATATATATATCTGCTGCACAACGGGCGGCGCGCGCGAAAGAGAGAAAGCCCCAGCTCTGTCTCTGTATGTGCAGCCCACGTGCACGTACTCTATGCATATACCTGTACACACACACCACACATACATACACACACACACACACAGACACAGGGACACGTACGCAGCAGCAGCTCGACTCGCGCCAGAAGTATAAGCTTTCCTCTCGCAAATGAGGTAATATATATACAAAAGCTAATACGGCCAAAAGTTGCCAACTTGGATGAGTCTCTGCCTCTCTCACTCACTCACTCACTCTCTCTCTCTCTCTCTTTCCTCGTTTCCACAGCTTCCAACTCCCTCTCTCTTTCTCTCTCTCTATACGTCTGTGCTTCTTCAGCTCCCTCTCACTCACTCACTCTCTCTCTCTATTTCTCTCCAGAGTACCTCGTCTAAATATTTAAAAGGATCTCGAGCTGCTTCGAGTCTATGTATATATGGTGCCAGCTGCCGACGACTATAGACAGACTAGACGGAAGCAGCGCCACTGGTTATAGTGTGTGTATGGTATACTACTGGCTGCTGCCTGGAACACCCGAGAAAAAGCTAAACAGATGAAAGGGATTAAAGGGCCCCTTCAAAAAGGTCTCTTACGTATAGAGAGCGTCCGCTGCACAGAGTCAAGAATTTCATCAGACCTCCGCGCAAATCCGGCGAAATTTCGTTAAAGTCAACGACGCGCGTACCCACTGGTTGTTGGTTTACTCGAGACTTATTCGGACTCACCTCTCTCTCTTTTCCTTTTCTTTTTTCTCGCTGGAAGAGCGGCTGCCTTTTTAATCTGGATTTCTCGAGTACGCGCGTCACATTGTCTATATAATTATTTTTTGCTCCTGTCGCTTTTGTGACGGTTCGGTTGCACAATGTCTATCTTGTCGCGTAAGGTAAAATATTCCGTGAAGTTCCTCGCGAGCTAATAAAAACATTTTTAATCAAAAGGCTTTTGATAAAAGATGATACGTATTCGCAAGCGATACTCGCAAAGAACTTATACATCCGTTTACCTTTGTTGTTTCAACGTATTAAGATACGCATTATATTTTAGTATTATTATTTAACGTATAAAATTTAATTTACAAGGCTCTATAAATATTGCATTTCATATATTTAATTATTAGCGTTATACAAAATGTTAACTTTAGCAATTATGTTAGATCATGCAATAACACTAATAATAATAATAGCAATACTGAATGTGTCTCAGCAACTATTTACTAAATATTTAAATGTTAACATCTAATAACCATTTTTACACCTTTTATTATCAAATACGAGCGGCGGAAATTATATTAACAATTTAAACAAAATGTAACAAATTGTAATCAATACATATAAGATTGCGTTATTTTTCTCTCCTCCCACTCCAGCGCTAAGGGATTTCGCGCGCAGAGCAGAACTACAAGGTGTATATAGGGAGCAAAAATTATGCAGAGCGCTCATTAATTAGTCAATACTCATCCCGCAACGACATCAGATCAAAGTTCGACATTTCTACAAGGCAAAGATTTTACAAGCAACACTACAACGAGGATGGAGTTTTAAATTCAACGAAGAATATTGTTTTTTAAATACGAGTTTGTAATAAGTTCTTAAAGTTTTATAACATTGGATTTGCTTTACGGAATTGGTGAAAATAAACAAAGAAAGTGAGTTTTTAATTAAATAAAAGTTTTTTTTTATTCATTCTATTCCCCTTTAAATCTATTCAAGTTTTTTTCGTTTTCAAACAATATCATAATATCCTGTTAATTGTACATTTACAGTACGATTCAAATGATTTTTATGATATAATAATAAATTATAATAAATTCTTATTTTTGAGTAAATTCAAACAATATCATAAGATCCTGTTAATCGTGCATTCTCAGTTCGATTCAAACGATTTTTCTGATATAATAATAATTTTTATTTTTAAGCCACTTGTAATATAAAATCTGTTAATCGTACACCCGCACAGTACGATTCATTCAACTTTACTAACATACATAATAATTCTTGTTTTTAAGCTATTTTTATAACACAATCTAAATTTTGTTAATCGTGCAGCAATAGTGCGATTAATAACTTTACGGATTATTTCTTTCAGCTGTCTTTATAATAGTACGTAAGTACTTTATGAATTAAAAAATCACGATAGGAAAGAATTAGTATAAATTAACGATTCCCAATATTTAAACTAGGCGATAATAAAAATCCGAGAAAATCCCAGTATTATATTTGCGAATTTTTTATTTTTCCTCACACTCAGCTGAATAGATCCCGAGTTATAGTGTTTAAAACGTTGGTTCAAAAACTACCATAACAACGTGATCAATTTCTTTAATTAGGAATTGATTCAGCGAATTATTCTCCTTTGCAATAGTTTTCGGAAGTCACAAGACATATATACATTCATAGGAAATAACTTATATATGTGATTTTAGAATAATAAAATAAAGTTAATGTCATTGATATTATTATTTTATTATATAAATATGTTGTTACATTAAAACTCATCCATCTGAGAAAAAGTTCTTAAAAAATACTGATTATTCTTCGGAATTTCTCACTCGAATGCATCACGCATACCCCTGTTCAGGTTTACTAGTCGAAATAACAAACATCGCGATAGAAAATATAGCGACACGGTCCACGAATCAACACACCATTCTCTCATACAAAATTTTTTACCTTTCCATATCTCTTTCCCGCACAGGCACAGTCAGTCAGCGCTAAAAGTGATAATGATAAAAGGCGAGCGCGCGTGATTTATATCGCGAGCCGAAGGGTTAGAAGCGCGTGAAACGTTATAAACGAGCGAGAGTGTCTACGTCGGAGCTGAGAGAGAGAGAGAGAGAGACTTGAGAAATCTGGAGGTAAGATAGCGCCCCATTCAATCACGAGCGCTTCTTCGCGTCATTATTCAAAACGCCGCTCTTATCCCTTCATCCTTACTCGTCTATCCCCACGCTCCCCTCTCTCTCTCTCTCTCTCTTTCATTCTCCCATATCTTACATTATATACCCGGAGCTCGCGAACGCCTTCGATATTCATCAGCGAAGCTGACGCACAGAAAATGCACGCCGCGCGCTATACGAGACGGCTGAACGATGGCACACCGCACAATGGCTGACTTTAATAACGCGCTTACGCCGCCCCCTCGTATACCTAGGCCACTTTTCATCGAATTCGACGCTTTAGCTATCGCTAACCTTGTCTGAGGAGTATTGCGCATTTGAATATTCTTCCTTGCGTTTCCGCATCGATGTGTACTTAACTCCTCGGTGATGGCGAGCCTAATTTTAGTATAGGATTTTTTTTTCATTAGCGAATGGTGTAGGTATAACGTCAGTGAATATCAAAAGTATAATTTTAGAATGTGGCTGAAAGCGATAAAACGATCAAGGATAATGCGCGGCCCGCAAAGGCATCAAAGAAAATTCTATATCGAGGAGAACTCGTGCGTGAATTTTCTTCCTCAGCGACGCTTAAAGGGACTGGTTTATGACAAAAAAGCTGGCCGCACGAAGCTACTGCTCACCAGTCAAACGCGACCGTCTAAAATCTGCTTCTCGTTTCAAAGGGCGCTGGGCAAAGGTGCAGTGCCGTAGGTGGAGCATATAGTTGGAAGAGCTAGACTAGAGCGGTATATTTCCGGTACGTCACCAGTGCCTAGCCAGCTCTCGCAAAGTAGACGTAGGTGGAAAATGAGGAGGAGCTGGTGCCGCAACAGCGGCTCTTTTAATGCGCGCGGAAAAAGGGAGGCTGCACAGCCTTTTCGTGGGCGTGTAAAATTGTTACTGGGTGGCTTGGATGGTTGAGGCGTATTCGGTGGAATAAGAGCGGCTTTCTTTTCTAGATTAAAATCTGTATACTGGGAGGACAGAGTGTTTGTTCTCCCTTTTTGGCTTTCATGTTGTGCGATTCAATAGTTTGTTTTGATTTACTTGATATCGAAAATTTTCGTTTCCGTCTTTATTTGCCATTAATTTAACATTGTCGCATATACAGAAGTGAATATTCTATAATAGGGGCACGCAAAGTACCTTCGAATAGATAAACTAAATATGTATGGATATTCTGTTTATTATAGTAAGTATAATACCAATTTGTGTATGAAATTGTAATATCTTATAGTGCATCGAAAATTAAAGTACACGAATTTTTTTATGGGGGGAAAAACACTTCTAGTGGGAGTAAGCTATCCCTCAGGTTCACCCCCATAACTTTTTGTTATTGATAACTAATGATAATTTTGAGATTAAACTAACGTGACATTGAAAGGAAGTAATTCTAATTGATAATGCAGTTATAGAAAATAATGACATATAAAATTACATATAGTTACGGCGGAGTTTAATGAGAAGTGCGACTTCTTAATACGAGAGGCGAACGAACGCGATCAGTACCTGAAACGTCTCGTGCCGAAGTCGAGTACTCTAACCACTGAGCTAACGTCCACTCTGCTTCTCTCCTCTCCATATTGTCTCTATATATTATATCGCGCTCACTCGCCACGCTCCGTGACTATATATTCAAAAATCAAACAGAATATAATAAGTAATGTGACTGATGACTGTCAAAAATTATCATCGTACTAATTTATTACGTAAAGTAAGAGTATTATTACCATGTTTTGAAATACATTTATTTAATCTTTAAACGATTACAGTAACCATTTACTTTTTAATATAAATTAGAAGATCATATATATTGGGTTTGTTTAATTGCGTACAAACTCTATTCCAACAATCATAATACAATTGTTTGCATAGCCATTTATGAACCTGAATCAAAGTTAATGCATAGTCTAAATATACTGTTATGTCGCTTAACAATTTCATTGTTTGAATCGTGTTAAATTAAATTGACAAAAAATTGTGAAGATGCTTGTGGTTTATTATTCAATTTAGCTGGAGCACAGCTGATGTACATATGCACTCATTTTGTTTATAAGACCATATATATTCTTTATTATGATTCATCGTGTATATAAGATTTTTATTTTAATTTAGATCAACTAATACTTTCTATTATAGTTTACAAGATTAATCACTTCAATCTTCAGGAACACACGATCGCAATCAAAATTACAAACATGAAGGGGACTGCGCATCTGATAATTTCTGTATTTTTCCTTTATACCTACATAATTTATTTCTTAACTGCGTTTTCTATTACTCTATATATTCATAGAGAGATGAAACGCGACGCAAGATGAAAATGGAAAATCGTAGATAAATTTGCCTTATTAATTTTTGTTACAGATCTATCCAAGGACAAATGACATTCGCTAAGCGTTGAATAGAGCAAATAAATGAAGACATGGACAAAATTATGGAAAAAATGAAGGAAGTCCCATTGGAACAACGTTTGGAGATTATCTATGGTGCCATAAAGAACATGGAGGGAAAAATGACGGTAAGTGGACCAGTCAAAGTACGTATAGAGCAAGAATTCAATGCCATTGTGAAAAGCATGAATGAACAAGTGGATAAAGGAAAGGTCTTTAAGGATTAAGTATATATACTTAATTATTTAACATGAACTGAGTCAACTCGAATGTGTCTATTGAAGAGAATGTTTAGCAGCATAAGATATTCGGCATAAGTCTTATTAAGACTTATGCCGAATAGCTTTGTAACATTTTTTGTTTTGATCTTTAAAATTAAATAATACTAGCGATAATTCCTCGGTTGCCCGCGCTCCCTCGGAAGATTGTACTTATTACGGTCAATTTCTCTTTAAGAAGATGTGCAATCCTTTACTCTGTTTCGTCAATTCCAAAAGCCGGTAAGATAGGAATCTTTGCGGCTTTAGAATAACGCCTTGAAGAAGAAATACTTTTTTTGAAGTTACATTTTTTTATTTTTTTATATATTTCAATTAATTGTGAAATTCAGCTATCTCTACAACTGCACGTAATGATTTTATTTTCTTTCAATGCTGCTTCATTTTATTACTTATTAAAAATAAATAATAATGATTCGGCATTGCAGTTATATCCGTAAAAACTTAGAATAAGAGAAAAAATCAAACAATTTTTAGATTGAGAAGAATCAACTTAAAAGTAGTGGCTCAAATATTGGTCGGACTTTTACCCTAGTAGTCTAGGAAACCTATGTAAACTTGCGACTATTGGACGTCAAAAAAAGCGGTGGTGTAAAGGTTAAGATACTTTTAGAATACGTTTAAGTCAGATTTAAGTAACTATAAAGACACTTTTACGACACTTACAAGATACTATTAAGTATTTTTAAAACACTTCTAAGTCGCTTTTATGGCACTTTAAGTACATTTTTAATACACTTTTAACACTATTTAATAAAAATTGTAATGGTTGGGAATAGATTTGGAACTGACCAGAACCGAACCGACCTGTTCCAGTTCAGTTCTGGTCAATTCCGATCAGTTGCGGTTCGGTTTCGGACTGTTCCAGTTTAATTCCGGTCCAGTTCAGTTCGGTTCCATTTAGCCACTGTCAATTTTTGTTAGATTGCAGTGACTTCTTGTTAGTGGGTTAAATTTAGACGGACGGACGGAAAAGATTGGTTTTATTATTTTAATATAATAGGTGATTGTTGCTTACACAAGTGAATATTCTGTAATAGAGGCACGAAAATTACCTTATGCACATAGCCCTGCTATAATAAAAAACTTATTCCTAAACGAAACCCAAAAAATATAACTTGAAAGTAAAAAAAGTGTTCCTTAACACTCTTTCAATGAAGATTGTATTCTTTAATTAAAGTAATTTTTATATCCGTATACATTTTTCAAAATGATGATTCAATAATAATAATTGTATATATATATATATATATTTGTTAATATTTAGATTTTGTTATACAAGGTTTTCTTAAAAATTATTTAATATTCATTTTAAAGTTGGCTTTTTTTCGTATAAGTGGTTCCTTTTTTTTTTAAGATTTACGGTAATAATGTAAAATTTAAAATGTATAGATTTAATATTTTTAACTTCTTCATGATAATTCCTCCCAAGTTTTCATGAGCTATAATGAAAGCGCCCTGTTTATTATTGGGTGAGAATTTTCCATCCGAATGGTACAAAAGGAATTAAGATCCTCAGCAATAAAACATTCACTCTCCCAACCCATTCATAACGAAAAATGTTTTGGTCATCTCAACCGCTCCGATAAAAGGAGAAAAAAATAAACTCGTGCGCTCTTCTCTTGCGGGCATTTACGTCTAGCCAGCCGCTGTCTCTCTTCGAAGTAGACTATAAAGCGCTCGTCCAGTTCTTCCACTCACACACGTACAGAGGAACGTAGGCGTACATTGGAAGCTAGACGAATGGTGGAGGGAAGCGAAGGCTCGTAGTTTTCGCAAGGAGTGACATCGCTCCTACCTTCTCGTATATACCTCCGTATACATTCAGCACTTTGTTTTTCTGTATACAACACAGAGAGAGAAAGAGAGAGAGAGAGAGAGAAAGAACGCTGATACGCGTGCAGAAAGTTACACTTGCGCGCACTCGCGAGGGAAAAGTTGCATAAATACGGCAAGCGGAAATATATGTACGGAGTAGGTGAAAGACAAGCGTACATATTACCGAGCAGCAGCTGCTTTATTGTGCGGTAAAGGTGCAAGTGTAGAAAAACGCATTCAGCGCAACTTCTGTGTGTGTGTGTGTATGTATAACTGCATGCAGGTACACACTCGGAGAAAAAGAAGCTACACGCGCATACTATCTTTCACACTCGTTTGCGCTCATTCACCACGTCGGCATTCACACGCACACACACACACACATACATACGCAGAGACAGAGAGAGCGAAGCTTGAGAAATCCCGGCTGCTCTCCTTGAACCCCGTCGTCGCTTTGGCTTCGTCCGCAGAGCTCTTCTCCTCCCTCTTTTCTCTTCATCTCTTCTCCTCCTCCTCCTCCTCCTCCTCCTCCTCCTCCTCTTCCTCCACCCCCTGCCACCCGGTTCATAATATCCTGCACGTCAGACTTTGAAAACTCCAACAATTTCCTCCTGCCTCGCTTGCCTCGGTCTCGCGCGCTCGCGCGGTTGGAAAGCCGGACGAGGGATTGGTTGGAAAACCGAGGAGGTTCGCCCTCCTCCCTAGATATACTCTCTCTAGTTCACATGTGTTTGTGTGGCTCTGTGTATATGCGCGAGTGCGCGGGTGTGTAGTCGAGGAGGCTGCTGCTGCAGCGCGAAGGGACGAAAGACGTGGGTGGCGGAGGAGGAGGCTTGTATAAAGTTCGGCCGCGGCATCAATAATTATAAGTAGAGTGAGTCGGGGAATCCCGGCAACGGCGACGGCGACGGCGGCGGCGGCGGCGTCTCCAGAAGCTATAGCGTCTCGTCGTGTCATTATTCAAGACGCGCCGCGCGCCGGCTTCGCCTTTTCCAGCCGGTGCAGTATGTAGACAGGACCCGAGCATCTTCTGCCTCTGTATACTTGTAATATTGGTCTTGTTACGCCAGCCGTGCGAATGAGCTCTTCTATACCTTTTTCGAGCGCGGTCGCTTCGATGCTGATGGCGATCGCGGGAGGCTTTGGAAAAACTCGATTTCGCAACCATGCTTCCTATTATTCGAGTTTTCAATCTATACTAAGGCGAGTTTGTAGCGAGATGAAAACAAATACTATAGTCATTGATAACGCCTTAGTTTACAGATGACGGAATTTCAAAGAAAATTTAACGATAGGATAGCGTTTTAAAGCTTAGCAATTGTTCCAGCCACGAAAATCAGCCGGCGTTAGCCCAGAGAAGCGGACCACGAAGCGATCCCTAATCAAGCATTAAGAATACCAAGGCAAAAGACAGCAGCGAACAATACACACGAACACACGCGCGCACACACGGAGTCACAGCCTCTCTCGGTACATGCACCACGTACATATATATATATAGGAACATAAGAGAAGGCTGGCTTTACGCGCAAAGGTAGTATTTGATTAATGTCAGGGGGTAGTTTCTTACGTGACCCTCGCTAACTCCGGATATCCGGTTACAATGCCGAGCGAACCAGCAGCAGCAGCCGGGCCCGACTTAGATAACGCCCGCCGGATTATAATATGAAGCTCCGCGAACGAGTTAACGACTATCTCGCTTCTTTCCCCGTATATATACCTACGCGCCGCCCTCTCTCTCTCCCTCTCTCTCTCCCCCTCTCTCTGTGTACTTGAATAACATTGTTTCTCGTGAGAATTGCGCAGACGACAGAGCGAGCTTGTCTTTCGAATTAATTTCGTTACTCGAGAGTTCGAGAAGTTTGTGTGCTGTAAGCTTAGTTTTTGCTAAGAAAGAGTATGTATATGTACGGGACGAATTTAGTGCTGTTAAGATTGGGCGAGGCCACTTTTGATCGGGAATTGAGTTTTCGTAGATCAGTATCCAATATTATGCGCGTGATAAATGCATCCCGAGATATAACGCAGTTGGATTTATTGTTGCAGGGCCGCGCGCAGTTCTCCTATTGTTTCGATTCTCCGAACCAAGCCGACCCGAGCCAAGGTCGAACGTATCCAAGTTTGCCTTCTCTAACGCTAATAAGAAACTTATTTACCGAGCCATGTATTCGATATCTTTTACACCGACATCTATATATAAGTTACTTTAAAAGCATGTATCGTCATAACTTTGCCAATCTCAACTTTTGATTGCGTAGTGTAGCTGCCAGTTAGTTTGCCGTACACTGGAGCATCGATTAGATTTAAACTGAAATCAATATTGATCTATTTACATTATGCCCTGCGCGATCATAATTATTGTAATGTCAAGAAAATAGGACGAAGGCTTATGAAACTCCATATGGGATATGGCGGTGAAACTGAATATTTTCTTTGTGTTATTTAGAACATTACGACACAGTGTCACGATACCAAATCCTTATCAATCCACTCCCTAAGAGCTCAACAACACAGCACCAAATCAACTATGCACGCGCGGCATCCAATTGAGGCATTCACAGCAAAGCCGATGATGCAGCTGCAGCAGCAGCAGCGGCGGCGGCAGCTCACTCGCATTCTTACTCTCACACAAGAAATCGGATACATAAAATTTGCCACTCTCTGGCAAAGCCGCTGGAAACGAAGGAAGCCGCAGCAGCAGCAGCAGCAGCAGTCGCTCTCCTCTCTCGCTCGCTCCTAACGCAATTTCGCAGTTGAAACGCAGATCCGGTGTTAGCGTAACTTGGCGCTCTCGCGAACTCAGAAATCTAATGCCACTAGGACATGGCCTCTCTCCCTCTCTCTCTCCCTCTCTCTCGCGGCAAGGCCTCGGAGAGTCGCGTTAACTTTTAATGCAGCGGATTAAGCCAGAGAGAGAGAGAGAGAGAGAGAGCGAGCGTGTGGGCGCGTGATTAGGAAACGCATCCTAGCCGATTTCTCTCTCTCGCTCGCTATCAGTTTGCAAGCCTCTAATGGGACCTGCGACTCTGACGCGCATTTCTCCCCCCCCCCCCTCTCTATCTCTATCTCTATCTGTGCGTGTGTGCGCGTAGGTTGTAAAAGAGCTGGGACGCCCTGCTTTCGCGGAATCCTTTTAGTGGAGCGGAGCTAATTCGTAAAAATGTATAGGGCGGGAGGCTGCGATGTTGGAGACTGGGAGACTTTTTGTAGCTGCTGAAGCGGATTTAATTGAATTGGATAGCTTTTGGCGCTGGACTGACTTCGAGACCGAAAAAGTTGAAGTACGATAATTGTGCTCTCGGCAAAACGATGACTTACATCGATTGACCTGCAGTGACGCTGTCTGAACTTGAATGTTTTTGGATCAGTGACATAATGTTCAAACAAGTGCTTGCAAGGTTTTTTGCAATAAATGTAGGTAATCGCAAAATTTATATAATATTCAAATCAAGTTTGAACTATTGGATAAAAACTCATTATTTCGTACATCCATTTTAGTGTACTAAAAGACAAGCATCTTGAATATCATAATAAATCCGCTTCTCGGCCCCAAAACAAATTAATTTTTCTCGAGCACGCGCTAAACAGATTTACGGGCCAACCCCCCTCAATCATCTCGTAATTAGAAAAGCCGCATAAGGGCCGCATATTGAAACATGAAAGAATCGCGGTACACGCTACTAAACAGGGAATAATCCCTCTCCCCATAAAAATGTCGAATATTAAGAGAAGCTCCCATATTGAAAGGCGGCAACAGCAGAAAAAGAGCGGATTAAAGGGAGCCGTCCGCAGGCGAAGCACTTGGTCCGGCCGGGGTATCGCGGAAAAAGCTCGGGCTCTCACTCAATTTGGTCACCGCGCGAGCCTGGCCATGCCGAGAGAAAAAAGGGAGAGAGAAAGAGAAGGAGAGAGGAGCGGAAAAGACAGGAAACAGCTTAACGGGGTTAAAGCCGACCTCCTGGCATCTCTCGTCGACTGTCCGCTGCGTATACGGCCAACGGGGGAAAGGGTAAAAAAGCTAAGCGGTGTTTTATAGACTCAACAAGCGGGCCGAGCGAACCGGTGGCCGCCGCTGCCGCACCCTCTTTTTACACCCTTGTTGGAAATTAGAGGCTTTTTGTGCTAAATATACCCTCTGCTGCTTGCCCTCCCAACTCTCGCGGGCAGTGAATCTCATTTTAATTTTCCGCACAAAGGGAGAGACGGCCAAACTGCGCTCCGCGGCTTTTCCTCGTCTTCCTCCTCTGTGTGCCACTGCTGCTGCTATTGCTGCTGTTGCTCGGACAGTCCCGCGCGCCGATGCTCTCCTTCTGTTGTTCGCCATGTTCTAAGTGGATTTTTCAGCGTTCATTAGCGTTTGAGCTTGCGATGTACTAGCGACTGTCGTTGCGAGTGTCAATAAAAGTTTCCTTTTATTTTTGGAGATTCAGCTTTAATCGTGCTTTTATTACATTCTTCTTCAACGCTATATTGATAAGTGGTAAAATCAGGCTTATATTATTCTTGATTGACTATCCAATTTTGAGTAATATCTTTGAACATATTGAAAAAAAGTTGTATCGATGGACTGTGCTGACATTTTATCATTTAATTTTGAGCGAGACTGTAAAGCCGGTGCAGAATCAACGTACCCCATCTCTCATATTATTTTCCTTCCACTTTAACGTGGTGCGATCGCTCTCCTTCGTCCGGCGATTTTGCGAATTTATTTTTCCATAAAAAGCTCCTCTGTCCTCTTATACGGTCGGCCGGCTTGTTACTTTTCACTCCTACGGACTCCGTACCCTTGTCCAACGGCCAAATCAAATTCATTAATGCCCTGGATTATGGCTAACGCAGCACAATTAGACCACCCGAGACTCTTTCAATGCTCTTCAGTTTTCCCTTCTTTTTTTTCTCGGTCATCTCGAAAGTTATTTTTTTATGAGAACTTAATTAATTTTTACGAGCATCAAAATTTTGATAAGTACGTAAACGAATTCATTGTGTTGCAATGAAGTAAATACTTTGAAGTGTCACATAGTATTATAATTACAAAAAATTTCCTTGAATGTTAGTTATCGTTGATTTGTGCAAATATTAAATTTATTAAAATTAAGTAATTTAAAACCTTACAGAGCACACTAAACAAATTGTAAATATTTTCTATATTGATAATTATAAATTTTTAAATATAACGCTCTTTAAGATTTAAATTAAACACTTTTCTTTAACATTATTTATAATTAAAAAAATATGTAACGATGAAATATAAAATTATTCATAACTGTTAATTATTAAAAAAAATTACGTTTTATACAAAAAGACTTTGTAATATTTGTATTACGTTGTCAAACGAGAGCAATTAAAACTCTGCCCCATAGCCACTGAAAAAGCCACCCGTCATCTGTATAAGAACGAATCCGTTAATTACTAAATCCTGCCGCTTAATCGACGCAAATCCGTGATACGGGCGATGAAAAAAGAATAAGGCAGCTCGCGCAATAACCGGCCAGAGCGATAAACGTGCGCCGGCGGAATCCGTGTTTTTAACTTCGGCACAGCTTTAAAGAGAGCAGCTCTCGCGAGAGTGAAAATAAAACGCTTGACCAGCCGAGCAAGAGGGCGTGAAACGAGGGGTGCGCTGCTCGCCGCTCTCACATAAATTAGCCCTCGCAGACCTCTACGCGAGCACGCGCCAGAGAGAGAGAGAGAGAGAGAGGAGGCCACGACCGGCCACCGGCCGAAATGCAAAACATTCCCGTTTCTAAACCGCAATTCCGCGCGCCCTGCTTTTCCCTGGAATGGGTGCTTGAGAGGGAGATTGATGCCACCGAGAGCGGTCTGACCTTTTTCCCCGGGCTACTTTTCATCTCGACGCTCTTCCCGGTCCGCACAGCTACTTTTTATCGATGGATTCTCTCGCGTTTTGTTTGGGCCAAATTGCTCGGATCGCAGTAGTACGAGGAGATTATAGTCGGACGCGCGCGTGATCTATGAATTTAAACTTTTTCTATTAGTTTATCTAATTATCGACGATGCGGCAATGATCCTTTTCTTTTTCAGTATCTTACAGTTCAAGCAGCAAAGAAACCCTCGATACAATCAATTCACAAAAAATTTACCCCTCGACCAAACAATATAACTAAGACATCTCTACCTTGTAACAATTCGTCTCGATCGCAACAACCGGCTAGATCTCGAGCATCTGAAAAACCGGGACACGCGCGGCAAAGCCCCATCGCGTCCATAAAATAAATCAAAGTGCAGCCCTACCCCGCTCCACGACATTTATCGGGCCGCTCAGCCATATCGGTAAACTCTCTCGCTTCCCGAAAATCGAGAGCGCACACGCAGATACAAGAGCAGCAGCAGCAGCAGCAGCAGCAGCAGCCCAAGCAATCGAACGTTACGTCATTAGAATCGATGGTTCGCGCTCTGCGAGCTCTTCTTAGCCCTTGGGGAATAGTCGCAATAACGGCTCCCCTTCTCTCTCTCTCTCTCTCTCTCTCTCTCAAGCGTTCTCTTAAGATTCCTGGCCAGGTGTGTAAGAGGGAGAGAGAGAGAGAGAGAGAGAGAGAGAGGAAGAGAATGGGCGCCCCTATATAAGGCGCATCTCTTGGCGATAGGAGCGGCAGCAGCGATCGTCGTATACCGGTTTAGCTGGGCTGTGGGGCTGTTGGTGCGCGCTACTCGCAGCTTTCGAGGCAATATAACTCGAAAATGGTGGTGCTCGCTTGCTTGCGCGAGTGCCGTTATCATTTCTTAGCTCGGTATCGCCGCCGCCGCCGCCGCCGCGTAGCCCCGGGGGTGCAGTAATAACCCCGGGAGGGTGGCGGCGGTGGTGGCGGCGCTCCGTGGACTCTTAGATAAGCCACCCGCCGCGAAGGTGTATTGTCTACTGCTGCTGCTGCTGCTGCTTTTCCCTTCTCTCTATATATTGCGGGTATTTCTTCGGGGGGCGAGTCTAGGGTTTGCCTTCCTCCGTGTGTGTGAGTGGGTGTGTGTCGGTGTAGGTGGGTGTCTCGCTCTTGCGCGGCGTGTATAGAATTGTTTGAGAATCGCTGGAGGCTAGGCGAGATTACTTGGGAAAACGGATATGTCGTTCGACTCTGGCTGATAAATTCGCGCGAGGCGCCGAGTCTGCGAGATCTTACTCCTCCTCCTCCTCCTCCGGCCTCCACCTCCTCTCCTCGCCGCTGCTGCTGTTACTGCCGCTGCTGCTATCGCATTTGTACGAGTGATACTACCCTCGGCGTCCTTCGCTAGACTTCTTACCCAGAGATTCAACGGAATTGCTTGTTTTCTATATACTTATTAAAATGGTTTTTTAACTGTGAATTTATCTGTGAAAATTGTTGACTTTTGGATCAAATGACGAAGAGTCTGCTTAAGAAATGAGGAAAGATTAAATTCATAGGTACGCTTATTAAACATATTGAAATTTATGAATTCTCTTGCTGACGTAGGCATTGGAATAATAAATATTTCTAGGATTTAAAATGAGATAATGTTCTACTGCAATAAGCCAAGACTCATAGTCATTTATCATGGCTCCCTCGCAGTTCACCTCCGAGCCATGACCCAAGACCTGCCACACGCACACATACACTTATACACGCGGCATATCTCCATAGCTCGGGCAGGACGAATTTCGTTTCTCGTGACGAAATATCCTCTCTTCCACTCGCGCGCACACCCACCCACCCACACACGCACACGCGCGTATATTCGCCAACTGCCGACAAGCAAACCGGACGACTGCGAGAGAGAGAGAGAGAGAGAGAGAGGGAGAGGCTCGCGCTAGCTCGCGAACGCTCGTTAATGCGAACGAGTGTAAATGAGGCTTGCGCCGTTTCCACTGACTGATGACGTCATTACTGTCGGGCTTAATGAAAATTTCCGGAAAGTTACCGCGGGCGCGCGAGTGCACCAGCTCGTCCCGGGACCCCATCCCCTCTTCCTCCTCCCCCACACACACACGCGCACATAGACCGAGAGAGAAGAGAAGAAAGGTGAGTAGAGGCAAAGGTGTGCGCGTATATACAGATATAGGCTGCAGTGTAGGAGCAGAGCGAGGCAAAGAGAGGAGGAAGTAGTTGGAAGCCGCGGATAGGAGAGAAGAAGCAGCGCAGCGAACGTCGGCTGCAGCCTGCGCGTATAGCGTTATATATGCACGTATATACATGTATAGGCGCGCCGCGCGTACACCAAAAGGGGGGCTTCCGCCTAGAAGAAGCTCGCAGCTAGCGAGAGTGGGTGGTACCCAGAAAACGGGTGGCTGCTGTACAGTCTACCTATAGATATGTATGTGTATGCCAGTGGGCTCGGCTATCCAACGCCTCTTACACCTATACCTCCATACATTTACATATACATCTGTACTACCTATATATATAGATGCACGCGGAGCAGAGAAATTTTACGAGAATTTCCGAGACTAATTTCTCCGGCGCGCGCTTTGCCGTAGCAGCAGCAGCACTAGCTCCGCTCCGAGGCAGGCGGGCGTCGTTAATTTCTGACGTTAATTGCTAAACCTGAAGTTTCTAGAAATTTCCTGCCCAACCCTCTTCTACTACTCTCTCTCTCTCTCTCTTTCTCTCTCTCCCTCTCGCTCTAACTCTATATCCCTTGCTGCGGGCTCTCCTCCGCTCTTTCTTGCCGTTCTCTCTACGCGCGCCTTCTACTCCCGCGTGTATGTATGTGTGTGTGTGTGTGTCTGCGAAACGCGAACTCGCGTTCTCCTCTTAAGATCAGCCGTCGCCGACGACGACGCCACGGCAGTAGCAGCAGCAGCTCCTCTTACTTACTTTTACCAAGTTCGAGCGAGCGTTCGTTCCGCCTCACTTGATTTTCTAATGTCGCGCGAGATGCCGGGTTGGGGGGGGGGC
>UELU01136541.1:0-22909 GCA_900490025.1 Megastigmus dorsalis | reverse complement strand
AGCCGTATATATACGCGCATATATCCGAGTGTATTCGGGAGGAGAGAGAGAGAGAGAGAGAGAGAGAGAGAGAGAGCGGCTGAGTTGCGACAGAGCACAGGAAGCAGCAGCGCATAAGGAATGTCTGTCTGACTCGGCCATTAGAGCGCACTGCGGGACTAAGACTGCTAGGTAGCTCCTAACGAGGGACTCCAGAGGCCGGAGAGAGAGAGAGAGAGAGAGAGTGAGAGAGAGAGAACGCGCTCGCGCGAAAATTAATGAAACGACTACTAAGCCGGCCCGTGCTCGCGCGCGATACATTGCCAGTAGTCGGCGTAATTTAGCGCATCCGCAGGATCATACGTTCGCTCTCTCTCTCTCCCTCTCGGCTAATTCGCGTATAGCCGCGGCGAATTCACGCCTTAACCCACCTTCTCTGCACCTGCAGTCTAATCGGAGCTACCGCCTCGACCATCGCTACGCCGTCCCAACGCCGTTGCCCTTATATACCCCTTTATTATTATTATTACTCCATGGCCTATCCCTGCGCATTTTCGAATGCGTATAGCTCGATCGGCAGCTCTGTGCAGTGCGTGTTTCATGGTTCTCGATAATACCGATGGTATATCCATTCTTGATCATTCCGCTCTTTACAGATTATATAGTTAGCGACGAATTGGGGCTGAATTTTTTCGATAATATTCAGCCTCTTCGATATATATATATAGAAGCGCGTGGTTTTTATTCTTAGCACTTTACCTTTTTTTAAGGTAATCAGTGATATTGGTGTACTCAAATTTTCAAAATTTCTATATATTTTTAATATCTGAATAAATTTCAATAATATTTAAATATAAATATTGGAATTCTTGAAAACTGCAGAGATTGTATTTATTATACTGACATTTTACCGCTTTCTGATATTATTGAATTATTTTCTTCGCGTCGCAGTTCCTTTTACTTTTGCTTGCAAATGTAAAATAACAATATTTACTAAAGTAAAAGTTTAGATTGTTCTTGGCACTTTTAAATAATAAATTTATAAGCGCAAATACTTTGTGATAATATAAGAATTAAACATATTTCGATAGGTGCGGCGTTACTCTTCCAAGGTGTGGCACGGTATATTATCTCTCTCTCGGGTAATATAGCTCCGCTGCGCTTTTAATCTCGACCCTTTTTTCTTTCTCTCTTCGTAAATGGTGTACATGTTCGCAATTGCAAATTCTCTCAATGAAAATAACAGTGCGAAATGAGATTCTAAGACTTAGGTTTATCGATCGTATTTTAATGAAATATGTATTTTGGTCTTCGGCTGCGAAATATTTCAAAGAGATCACGAGTTTCCATTCAACGCTGCGAAATTCTATATATAATATAACACTGCAGATAAAAACAACGTTATACGTACCTATTATTTATTTTAAATCGGGCGAAATTACAAATTCTTTATCTAATAGGTACTATATCGAACTAGTTTCCGTCGTCAGCGCAATAAGCGATTTACGTATAATAGTTGTGTCGCCGTGCAGCTCGAAAACAGTATTGGGTTAAAAAAAAACAAAAAGAAAAAGAAGAAATAAGAGAAGGAATGAAATTGATTGGGGAGGTCGTGACAAGTCGATTTGCCGCGACTCCTATGTACTACGGCTATATATATATATGATTGAACACAAGTTAATGGAGTTGGGCCGTAGCGGAGCGGGAGAAGTTGGGGGGGGGGCAAATCGAATTAGCTCTTTAATTACATATATATATATATATAGATTTATCTAAAAGGTATATATAAGTGCAGAGCCGTCTTTGTCGATTCGCCTCCTATTTCCGTCGCCACCTCAAAGATACTCGACGGAGCATAAGACAGAGCAGATGATATAGTGTATAGGTCACTCGGTGCGCTTCGTTCGCCGGGTTCGCGTCGCTATCTCGTCCCCGCGACAGCTGAAGCGCTCGTCTTCCTGTTCTTCTGCTCTCCTGTTCACCCGGCCGCTTCCTCTTTTTCTATTTCTCCTCTTATCTGCAGTGCGCGCGGCTCTTTACAAATGTCTCCGCGGCAAAATATAATATATATATACTTATCAGGAGCCATAAGAAATAAAGACTCGTTGACTCATCTTCTCTCGAACGGATGATGTGCGCAGTGCCGAATCTGCGTATAATACTATAACATCAGTCCAAAGTTTGAACATTGTTGTCCGTGCAGTGTACACAACGAGAAACTCTTCCATCGCTCAACGAGACTCGCTATATATATATATCTGCGCATAAAACGCTCGGGCATCAACATTATATATATACATATGATCGAGGAAAGTTTCGGAGCATCTCGGTCCCCCCGAGCAAGCCAAACTCCGTATTATATGTATACATATAGCTTCAATCCGCGCCGCGCGGTCGCGACTATCTCTCACCCGCGATATCTTGTAATTTCATCACGATGATTGCATTCTCTCTCTCTCTCTCTCGCTCCCGGTCTCGCCCACTCCACGTACACACACACAGACAAGACGCTCTCTTTATATTTGCATACCGCCCGAACCCAAGTTGCGCATCACCGAAATCAAATTCAACTGGAAATTAAAAAAGGCCCTAGATTCTCCGTCCCTACGACGCTGGCGACTCACGCGTAGTCGGGCGATTTAATTAAAAGAGCAAGGCAAAAGTTGAACGCGGATTGAGTAAACATAATTTCTTATTATCTATTATACGAGTGGCTCGTCGCAATTAACGTTACATAATGGGGGTGAAATGGCTTTGGGCGGGAAAACGGAAAAAATTCGAGGGCCGAAGAGGCTGAGACAATAGCCTCGGGGATGCGCAGTGCTGTAATTGTTGTGCATGTGCGGCGCGTTGGTAACATTGTATATCCGCTCGGCTTAAATTGATTATATTTCCGCGCAACGCTACTAATATGGCGGAATAAGTATAACGTTAAACAGCGTCGAGTACATCAAGCTTTTGATTAGACCGCAACGGCGTGTGCAATTATAAATTTTAATGACGGATATAATTAAGGGAATAAAAATTGGGTGAAATTTCGTTGAGCAGAAGCTCGAGCGGGACGAGATTGCATCACCGCGACGCTTTTTAGCCAGTTGACTTGATTACGCGGGACTCGCTTCAATTATTATACTCGTACTTTCTGCTTTGTTACATAGACCGTTGGTTTGATGCACATTCTTGATTAAATCTTGACCCTTCCCGTCCCACCCCATTCCATTTCATTTCGATTCCAGGAAAGTAAAAAAAGTTTGTTTTTTTTTGTCAACGTAAAATTGAAGTGGTACGTGCAAATTAAGCGAGCCTCGAGGCGCAATTATGTAAAATTGTTTAAATCCCAAAAGCTCCTATATACCTACTGCTATAAATATCCTCATAACTGCGAAAAATGTTTTCCTCGCATATATATATATATACTTTTAGCGGCAATTAAAAGAGGAGTTTCCCAAATTGGCGAAAGTGAGAGTTGCGCAACTTTTCATTTTTCCGAAAGCTAGTAATATATATGCATTACGAGCTGAAACGAAATGTCTATTGTTTCACTTTTGAGTTGGTATAAAATTCGGAAATGTTAGTTTCGCGCTATAGACTCGGTGCTTTTTGCGGCGCTTCAAAGTTTTGCTCGACGACACAAAACAGCTGAATTTAAATTCCTTTTCCACACGAACGCGGCGCGTATATACACATCGTACTTCATAAATAATCACAGGCTTCGCTCTTACTTTGTCCAATACAAGCACTTCGTATATCATGAGCGGAATAAATGTTCCGACAACAATTACTACCAGTGTTTTTCGCTAATGAGGGGGGCGGGAATGAATATTCATCTAATTTATGATAAGATTCACTATATAGTTGTTGCAATTAAATCAGACTTCTAAATAGTGAAATGTGCATCAACCGTTATTACCTCATTTTTTTTCTCTCGGACTGTAAAAGATGAAAGATCAGAAGTATATTACGTGCGTTCTGCATGCAGTACATCCAAATGTAATCCAGTAAAGCTAAAAATGTTAGCCAAATTAGAAAATGGCATGAAAAATGTTGAGGAGCAAAGTTATACGGGTGGGCGCGCGCACAGTTGCACTTTGTGCAGGCAAGTATACGTGAAACCGCAGCAGTAGGAGTAGGAGCGCGCGGCAAACCTGTATAGGTACATCATATTGCCAGAAGGCCAACCCCCCATAGGCGGATAAACTCAGTTTACCATTTTACAACCTTTTTTTGCGGATTCTTGCCCGCGGCCCCAAGCATTATTTATATGTATAAACAGCGGCAATTACCCTCGCTAATTAAAATCATAAATCTGCCCGAGATTTCGCAATATAACCTCTCGCTCTCTCACGAGAGAGAGAGAGAGAGAGAGAGAGGCTTCGCGTATAACGCTCGAGCCGTTGATATTTCAATTCCTCCGCGCAGTGTTTTCGACTCGTCACGATAAATGAAAAGCACCAAGTCTTTACTCCGAGAGCCCCGAGGTATCTCTGTAAAGAAACATTTAATTTACATGCAAAATAGGGGCCGCGCAGTAATTCTCTTCCGCGGCTGGTGCTGCTGAGCCGTGTATATATAGAGCCCCAGATTTTATTAGTACAGTATAGCTGCGCAGCCAAGCTCTTCGCATTTTATCAGTGGCGCATCGGTCAAAAGTACTCGCGTAAAATCGCGGTCGGAGCTAAGCGTTCATGCTGCGCCCCCCTCGCGGTCCCTCTAGTATAATCTATATATATATATATGTATATATACGGTTCTATTCTCCGAAAACCGGAGGTGCACGCGGTCCAGGCTAATTACTCAATCTTGATTTCAACAACAGCCTCGGGATAATGAGACACTACTTTGAAAAGTTCGATAAAGCCGATATGTATAATAGGTAAAACGTTGACGATCGACTGCAGTTATATGTAGATATAGGTCTGAAAAATGTTCTGCGCCTCGGCAAAGCCCTGGGAGTCTTTTGCTTAAAGCAGCGTAGAAAATCCCCTTTGGTCTTTCTTCGGTCCTTTTTTTGCTTCCTCTCTTTCTCTCTCTCTCTCTCTCTCTCCCCTTTTCCGGCGCTTGTCTAAATGCTAAGTTTATAGTCTCACTAAAACGCCCGCATGATCTCTCGGAAAGGGGTAAAGTTTACGGTCGAGAAAGTCGCCGGGCGGCCAGGCCAACCCTGAGATACTCTTTCTCTCTTTCTCCGAGTCCCTCTTTCTCTCTCTCTCTCTCTCTCTCTCTCTCTCTCTATTTTTCTGTGGGTCGTTGCAGCCAGCAGCACTCCACACTCGAGAGAAAAATCGGAAAAATATCAGCTCCTTATACACCCAGCCGCAAAGAAAGCTCCTTTTTCCGCTTTGCCCTATATCTAAATGAAAGTGTGCGCAGTCGAAGAAAAATGTCGCCAGAATTACGCGATCCCCTAGATTCTTACATGTTCACACGCACTTGTCCCTGCATGTCCGCAGCGATGCTTCAATTTATATATTCTATTTACATTACGCGGCTTTTTGCTTTCGCTAAAGGAGGACGTAGCGCGGGATCTGCGTTTTGCTGCGCGCGGCACTATCCCCCTCCCTCTTCGCCGGTTTCCCCCATTAATTACCGCTGTTTTCCCGACGGATTTTAGGAATATATACAGGGACGCGCGGAGCGCGAGAGCAGCACCGAGGGTCGAGTTATACGCCACCATAACTCACCGCGCGCGAGCGCACGCTTGTTTCGCAGCTGGCGTGAAATAGAGAATGAAATTAGGCGATTTTTTACTGCCACGGCTGCAGCCTTCACAATTTTTACTCGCGCGCCGTCCTGCCCTCTTACGCCTTGTTCTCTCTGGCCTCCATATATATATATACTCGTAAAAATGCGCGGGGGAAAAGCCAAAAGGAGAGAAAAAAGAGCAAGTTTAAACAAACACTGAACAACGACGAGGAGAAAGAGTCGCCTCTAGTCGTTAATTAATATTTTAACGAATCTTTCGTTACGCCGCTTTGTCCCGTTGTTGCGCAGTTGTCTCTCGCCTCACCCGTTCGTTTCGCGCCAATACAGCGGTATATATAATATATATATATAAAGTCGCAATTGTACTAGTTGAGCGCGCGATTGCTCGCCGTGCAGCCGCGTTATTTTTGCTCGCCCTGCAGTCCAGTAATTATCGCTCGCGCTCTCCTTCCTTCTCCGTCGCCTCGCCTTCCTATACACACCCACACGGACTGCGCACACTAGTGAGCGTGAGGCCACAATATAAACGAGAAAAGAGAGAGAGAGAGAGCAGAGAGCAGAGAGGTGCAGGCTCAGTTGGAGTCACCACTAGATCGAGCCCGGTGGACTTAACGACCCTTATGAACTCCCGTATAAACACAATCAATTCGGGCGCTCGAGAGGGTCTTTAACGACTCCCGCCACATGCTCTCCACCCAGTACAATTTCACCCCTTTTCTGTCCATTCGACTCGCCTTATACTATACTCGCCTCGTGTACCTACACGCCGCACTCTATCCCCTCTACGATATATCAGTGGGAGAAAAGTCCTTCATTCGAATTATAGAATCTGTTTACATATATATATGTATCCTCGCATCGAGATTTGCTGGTTAATGGGTACGTATAAATTGAAAGTCTCGCGACGGTGCGTTAAATGCGCTGTCAAGTAACTTGATAGACCGGATATTTTTCAAAGACTCCAGGTAAGACTTTCAATTTAGTGACTTTTACCGTTAAATCGTGGCTCTGGAATCGAGGGATATATCCAATTTTGTGTATAGAGCGCATGTGGCGAAATTTTTTTTTCCGGTTAACGACCGCGGTAATTAGAAAATGTTCTATATACGCGAGTTAGTATAAAATCGCAAGATGTCTCGGGATTATCGTTATTTTTACGCTTATTTGAATAATAACATTTTGTTTCCACGTGTAAATATAAACAAGTTCGTCTAACGAATCAAAATATATATACAAGGTGTATATAATAGGGTAGCGAGAGTTGAGGGATTTAATTTGACGCAATTAAAAATTTCTGCTGTGATTTTGTCGACGTAATACTATTACGCTGCCCGCAGATATATTGCGCATACATATACATAGCGAGAGAGACAGAAAGAGCAGTGCACCTTTGGGCCTTCCGCGTTGTGATTATCCTCCCAATTATGCGCCAGTTGCAATTAACTTTTTTCCTCTGGATGTTTCGACCAGTTTCTGCGGGGGACGACGAGCGTCTCTCTCTCTCTCTCTCTCTCTCTCTTTCATGTACTAATTCTCACCTGTGGCACTATTTTCCGGCGAAGCCCGAGTATTTTGCCCTTATTCATAACGCATACCTAGTTCAAGTTATTCTATGTATATACGCCTAATTATTTTTTATAATAATTAACACGAGAGGGACGATCCGGATTAAAGAAAATATATAATATATATGTACTGCATTTTTGATGAAATTAAAAATTTTTTTTAAAAACGCAGCTCAATGGTCGTTTTGAAATTTAATTTTTCGATATAGCGAAGCAGAGCTGATGAGCCCCGGATATGGATTATATTATGGAAAAGTTTTATAATTTAGCTGAAGTCCCGGGTAAGGGCAATGGCATTTTTAAAGTTTAATAAGCTGAGTGGGGAACTTAATTACTATACAGGACAGATGCGGCCAATCGCCCAATGTGAACTTTTTCGCATTTTTTTATATGATATAAAAAAATTCGATCGAGTCTACCTTATCGCGACTTTTCCAATCAAGTTTTTTTTCTTATATTTCCATCACAAGAATGACAACGATTAATTGGAGCAGAAACAAAAGTCAGTTTTTATTGAAATTAATCCAAAATCTCTGCGAATAATGATTATGCACATATAGCGACTAATGAAACGATTGCACGTTTGAGCGCAAACGCTACTAGCGGTTACCGAAATAATCTTATTTATTACACAATTGTATTGATTCGCGAAAAAATTCTGATGTACCTTTGAATAAAGCGGATGGGAATCATAACGTGTTTCAGCTGACAGCTACGGTGGACGGCCTCTACACGGAGCACGGCCACACGGCGGGCTCCTTCACCAAACTGGCCTCGGAGCGCATCCTCGTAGGTGGCGGTGCTGACGCGCGCGAGCTCATAGGCTCCAAAGGAATCAACAACTTTGTCGGCTGCCTGCGCAAGGTGAGCTATCCACGCACACATTTCGATATATATATATATATATATATATAAGCGCATGCAGAGTAATCGCTCTACCGCTGCTGACAATTGATCCGCACCGCCCATGAGCAAAAGGCGCTGCTTCGTACTGCCGCAAATGGGGCCAATAGAGGCTGTATGCGCGTTTGTTTTTTAAGACTTGCATTGTACACCCCTTCAAAAGCTAATTACATCGAGGGCGGCTATATGCATTTGTAATTCGTTATCGCTGCTACCGCAGCCAGCGGCTCCTTCTTTATTGCGCTCCCTGTATATGTACGCGGCGGTCCTATTATATGTGCCCCGGCACTATAGTCGCCTCTGCTGGTTCCACATTGTTCCAGATAAAAGATGCAGATACACTATATTATTATGCGGTCTCGCGGCGCCCACACCGAATCACGCATACCCGTATTTGGCAATTATTCTTATTTTTCTTATGGACGCGTGATTGCGGTCATTCGCCCGTATTCGTTCGCTATATATATATATAGCGAGTCGGTTTTGTTATTCAACGATGATATTGTAACGCTGACGTAGCGATATTTTTGTTTTGTTGACTCGCAGCACAGCGTCAATCGATGTTTTGCCTGATGCATCAAATTGATCATATAGTTGTAACTGAATGTTGACGGGCTGATTGCCCATTCGAATCGTTTGACTTTTTCCGCAATCGAGCGAATAAATAAATATTTACCGTAGTTATCGGTGAATTGGAAAGTGGAACAAAGAGAATTCATATACAGTGAAGTTTATAAAATGAATTGAGATATGCGGGAAACGTGTGTAAAATGTCAAGTGACGTATATACATATAGCGAGAGACGTCTTATCCAACTTGGATGTAACTACTTGTGCATAATAATGAACGCGTTCATCATATCTAATCCTGATCGTTATATACTCGTGGTCGCGTGGATTAACTATACTTTCCGATGAGTTTTATCCTCATGAATCTATATATACTTAATGATACAGCATGTCCACAGCTGTGCGAAGAAACGTACATCGTAGAAATAAAAATGCGCGTAAATACATTTCGATATATATATAACAAAGCCGCGAAAGCAAAAAAAAAGAGCAAGTCAAAGTATAATATAGGGTCGTAAATGAAAATTGCGCAAGTAGGATATCTCGCAAGTTTATATTACCTCGTTAAAGGTGGCGCGAGTGTGTGTATATATATATATATATAAGAATATAATAAGAAGAAGCAATAAGTGTTAACGAGTTTGTTGGGAATCTCTTTGTGTTACGTAGGTGGAGTTCCAGGCGGAGGGCGTGCGCATGGAGCTGATCGAGGCTGCCCGTAGCGGTGCCGCAGGAGCAGCCGCCTGGGGCAAGATCGAGTTCCACTGCAGAGAGCCGAGGGCTTCGGATCCCGTCACCTTCACTACCCGGGACTCGCATCTCGTAAGTATCGGCCTCTTGGCTCGATTCCTCTTTCTCTCTCTCTCTCGTCTTCCTCCCTATACTCTATCTATCTATCTCTCTCTCACTCTCACTCTCACTCGCAACTTTACCAAGCCTCCGGCTACTCGAGCCGAACCATACACTCAAACTATACCATCTCCCTCTGGTTCTCATCTCTCTACCTATCCTTAGCCCCTATCGCACACACGTATATACCTGACTTTGCCAACTGTCGACCAGCACACACGCGCATACACACACTTTTCTCTTCCTACCTCTTTCTCTGTCTTTCTATCCCACGTTACAATGGGATACGATAAAATGCTTATCCGAACAATCGAATGGAAAGGCGCGAGGTGCCTGCACGAGATATACGTTCGGTCGCTCCTCTTTTCCCCTTTGTCGCGCTTTTCGCCGTACATGTCACGAGGAGAGCTGCTGCAGCGTCCCACAGCAAGACCACCATCACCAGCAGCAGCAGCGGCGGCACTGGCATCGTTCTTGCTTTATCGAGCGTTAAGCGTTGCTCGACGGTCGGCCGTCGCCAGCGGCCCTCTCATAATCGTTCGCCGCAATCGCCCAAACAGCAGCAGCAGCGAGCGACGCGTGCGATAACGAGCTCGTTGCCGCGTCCGTCTGTGCGTCTCTTTCTCACCCCTCCCCGTTTGCCCTCGGCTGAGCGGCTATACCAGCGTAGATCGCGGTGGGACCCTCCGGCTCGTTTCGCCCCCTCCTCTAACGAGACTGCCCAATGGCCCAAGTTTGCCCGCTACCATAGCTACCGGCTCCCGAAAAAAATTTCCCTCACCCCCCGTGTGCAGCATCGCAGTCGTGCCCATTGAGAGCTTACACTGCACGCGGCGACCTACGAAGCTGTGACCGACCTTTTAATTCCACTCGACGACTATTGCACGGCCGACCGGGCTCGTATTACCCAAGTTTCGCAGCAGCAGCAGCTTGTCAAATAGTTTCGCCCAAGATTTTCGCGTACAAATTGGAGCCAGTTATCTATATATATATAGACTGCGCACGCGAGATAAGTTTTCGCCGTCTCGCTCGGGCGTATATATGTGTATATACATAGTCGAGCGAGTAGTTGGCATTAAATAAGCCGCCGCCGCGAACGGCATATACAGCGGGACCACGGCACCGTTAATTGAGACATCGATTCGCATTAGCGACCCGCTATATATAGGCTTCAGCTCATTTATGCACGCGATCCGCTTGTTTTTGTATATATACATATAGGTATGCAGCTGGAGGGGGGAAGCAGAGTTTGAATTCGAGCGAGCCCCATTATCGCGACCCTCCGGCCGCTGCTCTTTCCTATATGTATAATAGCTTCTCTCCGTGCATCTGCATGACCTTTGCGCTCTCTTTATATACGCCCCGCACACCTAAAGTTCCCCGCGCTCTTCTATATATAGCACATATACGTATATATATATACACATATACGCATACATATAGTTGATCCGGGTCGCGGAAAGTTTATACCTCGCGACTCTGCACGAATGCGCCAATTGGTTCCGCAAGTTTCTCCCGCGGAGACTTTTGCGCTCCTCTCTCTCTCTCTCTCTCTCTCTCTATCTTTCTCCGTTGAAAGTCTGCTCGTGCAGACGCGGTCCGCCCCTCTCCCTATATATACTATCGCGCGACATCGATTCTCGCCGTGATTCCGATTAATATTCTCCTCCTTTCCGCACTTGGGGGAGAGTTCACCGCCGCCGCCGACGACGACGACTACGACGACTACGACGAACTTGGGCCATTTTGCGATTGGATTTGCAAATATCGCTATCGTCCGTGTGTACTCTCGCATGCGAAATTTCACCCTTTCTCTCTCTCTCTCTCTCTCTGCAACCACGGCGGCGGCCCCACTGCGCACAGAGCTGCCGAGCGTTACGCTCCGTCGACACACACACATATATAGAGAGCGAGTGTCTAGAAGTTCGAGATAGCTCGGGCGCACGTGACGAGCTTGCCAAAAATTCATTTCGAAATCCATGCTCGCAAATCATTCCTGCATCATCTCCTTCTCTCGTTCTTTCTCTCTGTCTCTCTCTCTCTCTCTCTTTCTCTTTCGCTCTCGATCTCTCTGCACATAGCTTGTGTACTCGCGCCATCAATTTTTTACATACACCCGAATATGAATGGCTATTTAAGTAATTTATACGCTGAAAGAAAGAAAATGCCGATGAATTATTGATGCGCTGCTCGCGCCCGCGGTTCGGTGTGTATCCGTAGCGATTTTTCAACAAATCGCATGACCTGCACGCTAGAGTTTAGCGGCTATGGAGCTCTTGTATAATATATACACACAACTTGCGGAATCGGATCAGTACTAAATCTTTATCAAAGAGATTATGTCCTTCTCTCTCTGTCATCGCTCAATACTTTACCTCCAACGACGTGACTTTTCCTTCGTACCTATATAGCAATGACTTTTTTCGCTTTTCCTCTTTGAACGATAATTAGAAGTAGAGTACAATGTATACGTATATATAGAAACGAGCTCGAAACCCGTTATAATATATATATATATCATTACTTCGATCGCGGTATAATCCGCTCGTCGTTGTCGTCGCAGAGGCTGTTTTCGCGCAGCAATTACGAGGGCTCTTGTCTATCGTTGCCTGCACTGCACGCGCGCGCCGCGACAAAGGAAACGAGGCGTCGTTGTCGGCTATTATATAAGGCGCATCGCATAGGAAAACGCAAGCCGAGAGCTGATGCCGCGCGGGGGACTTGTTTACTCGTAAACATAGAGGCCGCAAAAGGGTAAATATATAGTCGGGCTATCAGAGCTTTGGACGGGTGCGGAGGCTTTGCGCGAATCGAGATAATAGCTTTGGGGCTCTGAAGCTGAGCGACGCGTGTAACCGACCGTTGTTCCCACCCCCCCAGAGTTCCTCCTTTTTTATGAGGTCCGGTACTGCGCACACAGTGTGTGGGTGTGTGTGTGTGTGTGTGTGTGAAAATCTCATATGGATGCGCGACCCGCAGCTGCCGCTCGAGGAATGCATTCGTTGCACATGCAGCTCTCTCTCTCTCTCTCTCTCTCTCACGGCTTTTCTCGGCTTTTCTCGCCTATATGGCCACGACGGTTTATAGATATTTTACGATCTCGACGACGAGGAGCTGAATCGAGTGCCAGCCTCGACATCTATATATATATGTGTGTGTGTGTGTGTGAGTCTACGTGGTCTACTTTACCGCCCAAGTATTTCCATTTCGAAATTGCTCACGCGCTTGCTTCCTCTCTCCTCTTCTCTTGGCTCTCTATCTCTCTCTGTTCGTCGGCGATCCACCGCCAGTTTGGAACGATGAGCTCGCAGATTGATCCCCGCGACTGCATATAGTAGCCGAGAAGAGACCCCCGTGACATTTGTCGCCGGTCTTGGTACGTCACTCGATTATATATATATATATATCTATAGACGTCGTGATGTCGACGGATTAGTGAACTTATTTCCGAGGAAACTTGCTCTCGATCGCCGGACCATACTGTCGCTCTTAAATACATCTCGTATGTTTGGATGGAGATGTTAATATACTTATTCACGTTGTTCGGAATTCCTCAAAACTTTCTTCAGTTTTATTTTTATATTCACGTCGAAGAAGCGCAAAATCTTTTTATAAAAAAAAAAGAAAAAAAGTAGGCGAACAAGTGGAAGATTTAACGATTCCTTATTCTTACTTTGACCTATCGAAAGTTGAACTGTAAAAAAGTGAGGTGTATAAAAAGATGAATCTTTCATATAGGCGTTGTCCGGTAAGATATATATATAGTCCATCGAGTAGGGGTTAAGAGCCGCGCGCGGCGTGTTAGCCGAGAGCCGTAATTCGCTTCCTTTTTTTTGGTCAGCAAAATGCTTTATGGCTGCGTCACGGAGACCAACAGTATATATATATAGGATAGGCGATGAGAGAAGTTCATCCGGCTGTTAAGCACATATATAAACGGCACGCGAGCAACTTGTATGATTAGTCCGCTGTGCAGGCGTATACTCCTATACCGCATAGCTCTCGCGAGTGCCGTATAATAGCTGCGCGCACTCCACGACTATACCCACTGCTTTTTCGCGCACTCGCGCAACTGCCTTTTTCGGCACGCGCATATACGTCATTTGTTTCGCAACAGCTCTCGCGCCACCCTCGTATAATTGTTACGAAAACTTTTAAGAATTTAATATAACAGCTCTTTTCTCCCGCTTTTGCATTTCGATGATATATAATATATAGATTATAAATTTTCTTCCTCCCTTAATTCTCACGTCTGCAAATAGTTTCCATATTTGTGTGTGCCGCGTGTGTATAATAAATATGATGCACCGCAAAACTTATCGCATCTATCTAAATTAGTTCCATTGTAATTTATACATACATGCGCTGGTTAAACGTACCCGTTTTTCATCATATGATATTTTTAAATTCCTCATATTATAAAATATTTTTCGCTTCGCACATTTGGCGCATAGTCCAAAAAATAATTAATATATACTTATATTGAATTTCAAATATTTGGTCTATTCGTTCGCTATATCTAACCTTATCTATACGCTATTCTCAGATATGATCAGGTATATTTTCATCGTATATTAAATACCAATATTTAAGACCAAAATATCTACATTTGTTAGCCAATACAAATACGCATTACGTTATCTGCGAATATATTTTTCTCTCAGTAGTAAATTAAAAAGCTAATGTATATACGACTTAACGGGCGATACATATGTTTAACTTAGTGCGATAATGTATAGCCGTTTATATTTCAATTTCCCATCTATATACCGGCTGACACTGCAGTCGAATCGCTTGCGCGGTGCTTTCCTCGCGACAAGCGTAAATTAGTTTGGCTGAAACGGAAAAAATAAAAATATCACCCGCGCTCTTTCGTGTATATACAATTAATCACCGATTAAATGCGAATTAGACGGGCGCTTGCGTCGATTGTGCAAAGCTTCCGCATAAAAAAAAAAGAGTATATCATACGAACGGGGAAAAAGCTATATGAATCAACGGTCATTATTCATCGCGACCGGGTGCGTGAAATAAAGAGTAAAAAAAAAAAGCGATGGAGGTAAATTCATAAGCAGGGTAAAATCGCTGGCTATGGTATACAGGGATGCGAGCGCGTGTCGAAATCAGTCGGTTCTTGGCGCGCACCGCCGACGCGATTCATAATAATTAAAAGCCATTAATTTATATTTACGGCGCGCCGGGCGCGAGCTGCCTGAATATATTTTCGCCTGCGAGCGTGAGCTGCTTTCGACGGGTTTACAAGATTATACAGGGACGCGCGTACACATCCATATACGTACACATGTATGCGTATATAGAGCAATCACCGGCGCAACGCGCTCCGAAACATTAATCGATATTTATGATGGTGGGCTTTCGCTCGCGACACCGCCTACGAGCCGCTGATCCGTTATCTTTAAAACATCGGCTCGCGATGACGCGCTTACGTGTACGCTGACTCCCCCTCTTCGTCCGAGCTTCGTCTCGACGTTATAGGACGATTCGCGGTTCGACAGTTGGGGCGTATCTGTATAGTCGCGGCAGCCAAAGAACGGAGCGCAAGAATATGAGGAAGGCGATCGTTCGTGGATACACGGCCGCGGCGGCTATTTCGCGGCCCCTTGAATCCGAGGAATGCGCCCGGGGAGCAAATCTAATCGCGGAGCTATACTACGGCATCCCCGAGAATTCGGCCTACCGGCTGCAGCGGCAGCGGTTGAGCAAAACAGCGGAATTCGCGGCTGCTATCCAATTAGGCAAAGACGCAAGCGCGCGGCACTGCCGTACGTAGCTCAGTTCCGCACAGCTCTCTCCCTCTTTCTCACACACACACACACACACACACACACACACACACAGAGAGATCGCGGGTCGGCTCAGCGTCGGCAAATGAGAAAAGACGGGCGTCGCGTTGCGCGACATCTGCTACAACACGCGAGCCACCGCGTGGATTTATCAAGGCTCGCGTAGTTTTTCCGCAGCTCAGCCGAGTGCGCAGTCCAGCGCGTACATAAGGTGGGATTATATGCGAGCCTCGGCGCCGCGTCGCGCAGGATAATAAACACTCGTCGCAGCTCCACACCCCCATCGCGTTCAACATTTGTCCTACGCGTACCTGTACACACGGGGCGGAGAGCTGGTTGCGCGTTCGCGCATTTGGACAAAAGGGCAACATCGCCTCCAGAGCTCGCAGTATCTCCCCTCGCGTCATCATCGATGTACAGCAGCAGCAGCAGCAGCGACTCACTCCCGAGCTTCGTTACGTCCGGAACAGTTGCGGTCCCTAATCGATCGTGATGCACCTGCATTCGCGTACAGCTGGACATATAGTGCGCGCCGGCGCTGCACCAGCCTCATCTGCAATAGCGGCGCGGCGCAGGTCTCTAGAGAGAGAGAGAGAAAGAACTGGGAAGAAAAAAATGCCGAGCGAGATTTTCGAGGGCAGCGGCAGCTGAAGCGACGAAGAAACGGAAAGCCGAGCTTGAGGTTAATTAAAGGAACAAAAGAAGGAATCCGGGGAGCGCCTTAATTAAGAGCCGGGACTCGGGAGCCAGCGCCACCAGCACCAGCAGCGACTCAACTTTTACGAGGAATCCACTCCCTCTCCCTCTCCCTCTCTCTCTCTCGGAGGTCTTCCACTCCTCGGACGGACTCGAACTACAGCAAAGGAGAAAGAGGGAGAGAAGACGTCGCGATAGCGCCGCAGTACCGAGGGACTATAATATATATGAGAAAGAATGGAAGAAGCGCGCAAGGAGGAAAAAAGTTGGCTGTCGTCGACGCGGAGCGTTTGCAGAGAGCGGGGAGAAGAGAAGCACGCGGTCCACGAGACTCTACCGAGGAAGAGTTCGCGGTCCTTCGATTCCACCTGCCTACGACGCTTAATATTCCATTTACGGGAGAAGAGAGCGAGCCGAAGAGTGTACCAGAGAGGAGCAAAATACAGCGATGCGCAGTCCGTATTGGCGTGGACGATGGGTCGGTATAATACCGTGCGCGCGTCCGCGTTCGATTTGACCTCGACTATAGGCGCTACGAGGTGGCCGAACCGTTAAGCAGCCCATATGTAAACGTCCATGAGTCCCACACCTCCACGATGTATTATTATAATACCCCAAACCCTCTCACCCTCTATCTTTTTTTACCTTCGTTTTCGCGCTCGGACGCGCTTCGACTCGGTAACCTTTCCTCTCGCGTGTGTCCTCACCTTATACGCAGTCAAAGCATTCGTTTGGTTCGCTTTGAAATTCGTCCTTTCCACCCACGAAATTCCCGAAATTCGGACACCGATCGGAAATTCTCTATATCGATAAACAATCGTGCAAATATACTTAATTTTTATCGATGGACCTATAGATGATAATACTGAAGCCTTGTATTATATAATTACAAACATCACAAACGCGTGGCACTTTTCTAGTGCAGAAATAATTCACGAGTCGAACTTTTTCAGAATTCCGAAGTAGAATTCGCATTTGCGGCGAGTATACACTCGATGCTCATTAATTATGAAGCATTATATCTCTTGTCACGATGCATATGCGCGAGCGACGGCCCACTTCTGCTTCTTTTCCCGCGAGCGGTGCATCGACATTGTTCCACAGTGAAATTTCCCCCTCAACATCGAGTATATATACGCGTAGAATTTTTCGAATGCTTATATACATGAAACAACGCTACGGCTTATAGGGACGCATATCTTGTACATGCAATTAGCCGTACGTACGAGACTCGCGCGACTTTTTTTGTTTTCTCAGAGCGTCACCGGGTCGGTGCAGTGCAGTACAGTGGCGACATCGGGGATAAATTACGAGGATTTGCCTTAATTAATTTTGCGGCTGCGCGCGGACGAGCTCGAGTCGCGGCGGTGCGAATTTATTCGGTAGCCGAGCGAGAGTAAAGAAAAAGGCCGCCGCCGCCAAGTAAATTGAAGTTGCGCCCCTCGAGGCTCCGTCGACCCACTTTCCTTTAGATATTTTAATGGCGGTATTCCGCGTGCCAAAAAAAAAAAAAAAGAAAAAGAAGAAGAAAGGAGCGAGGAGAGGAAAAGAGCGTGCACGGCGCATTAAGGAGGATTGAGGGCCCCGCAGCTGCCGCCGCCGCCGCCGGCGCCGCAGTTCTTCCGCGCTCTCTTCCCTCGTGCGCTCTTTTTTTTTTCCTCGCTACCAGCTCCCCTACGTGCACGCGTCGTGCGTTCCTCTGCACTCGCGCACACCTTCGAGCGCATATACCGCAATTTTTTTTCTATATTTTTTTGGCAGGAACGTTTAACTGTAGTTGCGCAAGGGGAATCCCATTATGAGTGAAGTTTCGCAATAAGGCCATTTCCGTAAGGTAGCCCCCTTTCTCTCTCTCTCGCTCTCTTTCGCTCGTTCTCTGTCGCTGCGCTCGTGTCTGTATCTATTAAGCTAAAGTTCCGCTGCCGACTAACAACCCAAGGCTTCACGTGTACCTATAATATCCAAGTTTTGCCGTGAAAAATCTCGAAGCGATTTGCCACACGCTCGCGCGAGGCCCGGGCTTATGTAAGAAAAAGCTCGCGTTCTCCGACCGATGGTAACTTTTCAATTCGTTCGGATAAGCATGCTAGAGCAAAAGGTTTGACCTACACAGTCCCACCCATACTCACACACACACACACACACACTCTTTCTCTCTCTCTCTCTCTCTCTCTCTCTCTCTCTCTCTCTCTTTCTCACCCTTTCTCTCTCAGTAGCAGTGCAACGGATCACTAATCATATATAGGTGGTAGATATAATGACAAAGAAAAAAAAAAGAAAAAAAGAGAAATAAAAATGTGAAAAAATAAAGCAAAAAGCAAAATCTATGCAAAAATACTTTGGAGTATATTTTACATGGAAGCCGACGATTGCTCGTCCCGACAACCATGTGTATACCTATGTATTTTAAAAGAGAAAATATTGTCCATGTGTTATATCTCTGTGTGTGCTCGTGATCGATCTGCTATGGGAACCGACACGCGCGATGTGATACACAGGCATCGGCTACAGTGAACGTACGGCGACTTCACGGCACCGTGGTCACCTTTACCAGCCCAGAGTCCCACCTGGTAAGCTCTGACAAACCGCAGCTTTCTCAAAAACAAAAAAAAAAAATCAGTGCCCGAAAGAGCGAGAGCCTTTCCTATATATGGATGGAGGATAGCTCCATTGGCTCGCTGACTGGCCGGCCGTATATATCTATATATCTCACTGACAAGCGCACCTGTGATTGGCTATATACAACTCACGCGAACTTAGCTTTTAGCGAGGAGCGATATGCACCGAACCAACTCCTAACCACCAGCTCTCTTTTCCTATATATATATATATATTCCCCAGATCCTATATACCACTGATGATGTATACCTATATATATACATACATCTCACTCGCCCGCTCTTTCTATACCTATCAGCCTCTCTCTCTCTCTCTCTCTCTCTCTCTCTCTGTCTATCAGCTCTCGAGCACCTCCCAGCGGCTATTCATGTTCTCCTCTTACTTTTCTTTTCTCTCTTCTCCCTCGCTCTCCGCTGCTGCTGCAGTGCAGTGTGGCTTTCGTATGTAGTCGAGATGTGTTGCTGTGCATCGCTGTGCACCGCGGGAACGTAAGTAGCCGCTGCAGAACCGCTCCTCCTCCTACTCCTCCTCCTCCCACCTCTCTCCTCACTTCACTCTCTCTATCTCTCTCTCTCACTCACTATGTACATACACACGCGTATAATTCACCTTATGTATTAGACAACACCGATCACTATGCAGTCACTATACTATACTTGCACATATAGAGCACGCACTCTTATCTCATCATCCCCTCATAATTATATACCTCACTTCTCATCTCATTACGATCATCCGCGCGCTCGTTTATATTGCGTGTGGTCGAAACAACTCAAAGTCCCTCGGGTTAAATGTATGTTATTTACGTATATGTGCCATGAGCTGGCACTCGAAGCAGACAACTCGTAAAGCTCTCCTGTATGTACGATTTCTCTTACGATGCTGAGTTTTGTCGAACAAAAGAAAAAGTGTCGGTATAAATATCGGACGCGAAAGAATATACGTGCATACTCTGTATCCGGGCTTTCGTACCCAGCTGCAGCAGCAGCAACTCTTTCGTGTATTGAAATAGCCCAATTGGTACCGCGTTTATTATTATATCCAGCGGCTATGTTTTTATTAACGGCTTGTCGATCGTTTTCGCAAATAAACTCGTGCATCCGAGTCGGTCTTGCGAAAATTTCCAGAACTCGCGGCTCGACGTACAAACGAGTTTTGGTTTATGCACGCGAAATTCATTTCGACGCGGTCCAGTCATTTTATCGACGGGCAAATATTTTTACAGATCATCACTCGCGCATTCATCCCCATCTCTCTCTCTCTCTCTCTCTCTCTCTCTCTCACACTCTGTCTCACTCTGTCTCTCTGAATGAACGAACGTTCTCGCTGTATTTAGCGATAGCGGTCAATTTTGTATATGACTAGAACAAGCACCAATTTGCATGTAGAAAATATATCGTCCATATATGTATGAATGTATACCATATGTATATACATATATGATACGTACCAGAAATATTGCATGAAACAAGGACGTTAGCTTAATTTCAACAGTCAATTATAACTAACTCTGTCATTTTTTTTTCCTTAATCTCTCAAACATTAATAGCTTTTATATATATTTTTCTACATTTTTTTAGGACTCGTAGGTTCGATTCGTTCAGTTCGAAACCCCATAACATACTATAAATATATAATATGAATCTCATGAAATATTCGACATATCGTATTGCAATATATATGAAACACACTGATCGCCGACACAACCACTATATTATACTGCCTGTAACCACGACCTTATATGATTTCGACTCAACTCTCTTATTATCTATATATATTTTTTGTCTTTTTTCTACATCCACTTTATAAAACATATCAGCTCTCGCGAAAAAGTCGCTCTCAAAATTTCTGCTTCGGAAATTATATACACGATGGGGCTCTGGGTAAGAAACTGTATATAAGTTTTCACTCTTCTATATTCTACAAGTTATTTCTGTAAACAATTATCCTGTATATTCGTCATAACGTGTACTTTCGACCATTTAATTTACCGAAAAATTTCACTGATAAACAATACTTACTTGATTCGAAAAGGATCATTTTCACTATAAAGAAACATTTTTCGATCAAGTAACTATATTGTTTTAGTGAAGATTTATTCTTAATTGGAATGTGAAAGCCCCTAAGAAAATATCGTTATTGTCAACTGTGAATTTGAATTTTTAATAAACTATGATTTTTGACCATTCGCAAAATGCTAAATCTTCCGTTTCAAAAAGTTTATTTGATATATATTATAGGAAAGAAATTATAGCACAAGCAGTAAACAAATACTTTTAATTGCAGTCACAATTATTTACTTACTATTCCAGTCGCTAAGACAGAACATCGGTATACAAGTAGCGCTCGGACATCCTGTTAAAAAAAAATAAAAAATAAACAAGAAACATCTGCCCGTACTCATCTTTCTCTATCTCCCGTTTGCTCCTTCTCTGCGATGCTTATACCTCCGAGCTGGGCTTTCGCCACACGACTCGCGACATTACATTATTTTACACTTGCTGGCCTTTCGAGGGAGTATTTGCTGAGCGAGCTGCTTGAGGGAAAAGGAGAAACTCGCCAGTAGACTCGCGAAAGCCTGTTTATAAGCCGAGTTGTACACGTGTATACATATATATATATATATATATATAGGGTTGACGCGGCCCAGAGAAAATCAAGACCGGCGTACTCATACGTACATGTATTATGTATATATATATACATTCTACCCCGTGCGAAAACCCAGGAGAGCTTTACTTCAATGTCTATCTAGTATATACCTTTCTGTCTACGTGCTTTCAACTAGATCCGACCTTTATTTATCAAGTTTTCGCCTACTGTGAATGAACTTTATATATTGTGGATATGCATTCCCTCTGCATTTGCTCCGATGCATTTATTAGATTGTACTCTCACTTACTATTATACACATTTATATACCTTATATATAATATTTTTATATTACATATATACATATATATATATATATCTTTCTCTTTTATTTATTATACATAAAAATAGAAAAATTTGTTGCCTCACAAATTACCGGTATGTCTAGAAATGCAGCGGCACGTCTTTGAACAATATGATTTCTTTTTTATTTCCTTTTTTTGTTCATTTGCTGTATGTATGTATATGTATATATATATATATAGTGATATAAAATATCCTCTTGTAAATATACATCGATAGCTTCTAGTGTAAAAAGCTAAGGACAAGTTGTTGGGAACTTGTTGAAGAGAAAGTTTCTAAAGAGAAGAATACTCTTGCATCGGAAAAGAAGTGTTGAAGAAAAAATTCCCCCTTGCACCTTTGTTGCATGCTTGAATCTTACTTAAGAGCCGGCATTTTACTCATAAAGAACTTTGAGGAATAAATAACAGCTCGGTGCTCAGAAATAAAGGAGAAAAAAAACCGCACACACAAATAAGCGTGTTAAACACGAATCTAATAATAATTGGGCTATTGAATGACGCATACAATACGTACCTAATGATACCTATATGAATTGTAAAACATACATTAATAAATTATTTTAAGCCATGCATTAAATGTATATTATTAACTAAAATCTATATAAACAATTTGGAGTTTACAAACACAATGGAAACGAAACTTTACAAAAATCACGTACTTATTGATATGAAAATAAATAAATAGAATAAGGAATGAGTTATAAATTCCAGATGATATGAATAAATAGTGCCTAGAAAAGCATTAAAGTTTGTGCTGGATTTTTGCGCTAAGGGAGGAAAAAAAGGTAAGCCACACCGCGTGACTTTAGATATACACACACACACGTAGAGTCTGGGACAAAGCTAGCATTAATAATAACGAAGTGGTAGGAGGAAAGGGGATTTAGATTGTATCATCCCCTCGCCGACGATACATCTTATTCATCTTTACCAGCTTGACGCGAGGAATGGAACTACGTGACACTTCTGCATATCTATCACCCAAAAGTTGGAATAGCCCTCAATTTAAAGTGGCAAGTCTGGCCAAAACAGTATGAAAAATTAGTGACTCAACTGACTTAACTTTTGAGCTTGTTTTACGAAAGAAGTAGATATTTTTGTAATAAGAATAGTCTAGCTACTAAGTTAAATAAATTTATCAATGTGCTTATGTTAAACCGTAATTCATCATTGAACCATAAATTTCATTTAAACTCGTTGAGATCGAACCTCATTACAATATTGCTAAATAAAACAATCAAATATATATATATATATATATATAT
>UELU01136533.1:113927-132425 GCA_900490025.1 Megastigmus dorsalis | reverse complement strand
TCTCTCTCTGTCGCTCCCATGTATCCTTGCGACCTTCTCTCCCTCTCCTACCTCTCCTCTCTCCCTCACATGCTCATATATATATATATATATATATACGTATATACTCGTATTCTCCTATAGTCACAATACCCGAGCGCGCAAGATAGTTCGGAATCGAGTCGAGAGGCCTGAGGTTAGGCTCGAGGGCCTTTTTCTCTCCCTCCTCTTCTCCACCTCTCTCTCTCTCTCTCTCTCTCTCTCTCTCGAACTCTTTTACTCCTTTTTACCGCGTGTCCTTTACCTTACCTTCTCTTTCCTCTATTTTCTCTCTCTCTCTCTCTTTTTCTCTGTCTCGATACCTCGCTCTCTCTGTACTCCGCCACAGTCTGTCTGCCTCGCTCTTCCTCCCTCGTTCTACCGCTGCTGGTTCGTTCGTTCGTTCTCTTGAAGCAATTCACGACGGAGAAGCAACTAATATGTATATGGATGATTCCGTAATGCACTGGCAGAATTTACAAGTAGTTGTTGACGTCGCTGAATCGTAAATGTGTAGAATAAATATTGGTATTTCTTGTGTTACATAAGAGATTTTATAATATTCTGTTCCATAATTCAGATTACTTTTTATCGATAAGTTTACAAAATAATCTTATTGACTTGTAGAACTCTAAATTGTGTTCTATTTTCTTGGTCAATAAATTCATTGATAATCAGATGATTCTAGCCATGCTAGTAAATACATGTAGTAGGAATATTTATACTAGTGAGATCCAAGTCAAAATGAAAAATCATCCTTAACTATAACAACCAATTTCATCTGTAGTATACTAAACAAATTTTTTTGTTTTAATTTACAAACGGTTAAACTTCGTTATCATGTTATTTTACTCTCTATAAATTTGTTGCAGTCAATTTTTAGTTCAAGAAATAAAATCCATTAAATCATTGAAGACGTGAATGAAAGATAATGTTGCTAAATGACAAGTGGCAGAAGTACTACCGCCATTTTAACCCATTAACGCCCAAACGGCCTAAATTTCGAGTTAGTTTTCAACGTGACTATTTCTTATGTTATCGGCTTTAAAAAATTCTGTTTTCATATATTCCGACGTGAAATTTCTACTTTTTCAGAATCCGCAGACGGAATTACGATTTAACTTCAAGAAAAAAATATGACAGATTTAAACATAAACATTAAAAATATTACTTATGTCGACTGTACTCTACTATAAGCTGACAAAGATCTTTCTATCGGTCTTACAGTCTAATCAATATTCATGGGCAATCAGATTGCCCTTGTTTACAATCACCCCCGAAGAATCTGAAATAAACTTATATTTAACCCTGAAATAAACATTTATTAGTAAAGGACAATCTGACCGCCCCCCACCACCCAAACATGCCCGACGTTTCGAGCCCGCTCCGGCTCCTACTCAGGGACTCTAACTTTTTAAATTTAAACATAAAAAACGTGATAATTTTCGAAAAAAAAATTTCTGGATTTTTTTCGCAATGATCCCGCAAAGGTATCCCCTTATAATTATGATCAGAGGTGATCATGGCAGTTGAAGTTTGCCAGAAAATTTTTATATTAATGTCAAATATTGAAAATATATATATATATATATATGAAGCAAGCAACTGAAGCTGCACACAAATGTAACAAAGGTTTAAATATCTAAACAACAAATATTTTAATTACCTTAAGTCCTTTATTATTTAGCACGAGGTACACTTGAGTTACAGGAAGCAGGTTCAAAAGATAAAGATTATTGCGCATGTACAAAGCGACGTCTACCGAGTACAGGGCACGATATACTTTTTGTGGTATATTTGAAATCGTGCATTGTAGGCGGATAACAACTTTAACATTAAACAACCCCAATTTTTACAAAATGGCGGCTGAAATAAAATTTTTTTGTTTAAACTTCATCAATTTTTTTCTCGTAAACTATGGACCTTAGCAAAAAGTTCACAAGAACAAAAATGTCTTAGAATTAGTCAAGGAACACTCAAAATTTTTCAGAATTTTCGGAGAGAATTTTTTATGTTCTGAAAAATTCGGGAAATCAAATTTTTCAAAAATGTCTAAAAAAAATTCTGAAAAAATTTGAGAATATTCCTTGACTAATTCTAAGACATTTTTGTTCTTAAAAACTTTTTGGGGGAAGGTCTATAGTTTTCGAGAAAATATAATATTATCCTTTATTTTGGCAAAAAAGCGTAATATTTATGTATACTTACGGACAGGCATCTTTCTTTGTTCTCTTTCCCTCTCTATCTCCTTCGTTTTTTCTCTGTATGCATATACGTGTGTATCTGTGCAAATGTATGTACATCTTTTTACTCTTAGCGTCACCCAGAGACAACGGCGTGGACGTGGTAAAAATCTGTCTCCTTTGGGGTGCTTTTTTCTCATAAGTCCCCTTGCCTCTCACGTTTTCATTTGAACAAATTTTCAATTTGTCGCTACTAGATCGTGCATGATGTTTTTGACTTTTTTGACGACTTTTATGAATGTAGTTTTTGGCAGCTGAAATTGTGAACTCTTTTATTCCAAATTTTTTGTTTCCATCGTTAGCAGCATTGAAAATTACAAGAGAATTTGTAATAGACGCCTGTATAAGTCTCATAAAAATGACCCATGTCGGAACATGAATCGGAATCGGAACCCGAATCAGAATCGGAACATGAATCAGAATCGGAACCTGAATCAGAATCGGAACCTGAATCGTCGGGATTCGGAAGGAGTACATTTTCATGAAAATCGTTGTCTAAAGGATCTGATTCATATCCTGTATGCAACGAAACAGAAGATTTTGAACGTTTTCGCGACATAACGAATGAATGCAGTAATCACATTTGTAGTAATCAAAACGTTTAGTTGATTGTAGTAATAAAAAAAAATAAAAATCAATATTTTTTTTATATGCTTTGCTCGTAATTGATATATAAATTATATAAGTTTTTATGAAAACATGAGTAATATATATTCATTAAGAAATATTACTTATGTCGACTGTAATCATTTAAACTGACAAATTAATGGGTTAAAAAGCAGACGCAACTGCTGCTATCGAATAAACGAAGATCACCAATATAAGATTGTCCTTTACTAATAAAATTTCTTTCAGGTTTAATTATAAGTTTATTTCAGATTCTGCGGGGGTGATTATAAATAAGGGCAATCCGATTGCCCATCAATATTGATTAGACTGTAAAACCAATAGAAAAATCTTTGTCATTTTATAGCAGATTACAGTCGACATAAGTAATATTTCTTAATGTTTAATCACCAATATACTTAAATATTTATTCGTGCAGAAATAGTACATTACGCAACTAGTGGGCGAAGGAGATTATCTCGACAAGGGTGACAATTGCACGAGTTGAGATAACCTGAACGCACGTGTTGCGTACAATATTTTTCATACAAAGTGCGCAAAGGCCGATTTTGCACGCGTATGCGTGCGCAATACCGAACTATGCGTACGGAGTGTGGAAAAGACATATCATTTTGTAAACTATAGAATCAAACCACATGTAATCAAAACAATGTAGTGTTCCTTCTGTACATTATGCTATAGTAGGGCGCAAATCTGAGATTCTAGTCCGAACCGCATTTTTCGCTATTCTCGGGCAACCACGAAGGAATATACAAGGGCGGAAAGAACCTTGCGCCTGTAAAGCTTACACTATTTTAAAGTTTACCGAGCACTTAATTCGACTTGAAGTGCCTGTTTCTCAGGCGGACAGATGTTTTGCACCCGCTTCGAAAAAGGGGTGAAGAATCCAGTATTTTGTTATAATTACAATGTCTTCATCTATTCGTTGACTGATCCCCTACATTTGTTTTTTCTGAAACTTTAATCTGATGAACTTAGAATTTTGTAAAGTGATTCTTGTACCGAAGTGTACTATTCTCCATTACAGTTATAGAAATTAATATTTCAGAACTTTAGAAAGGCTGTTTCCACATCAGAGATTCAGACTATGGGCAATGCTAAAACTAGACTTTCAATAATTTTTTAATTTAGTTTGCTTTTACGCCAATCGTTTTACAAGTGATTAAATAATTACATTTTATTGAATCATCCGTCTCGTCTTTTACTCATCCTTTTCCCAAAAGAAGTACAGATTCCTCGCATTCTAAACTACCATAAACTTCTCGAGGAATTTCGCTCTTCTAAACATCGGCAACTCGATCTGGAATCATCCGTGTACGTGTGTACGCTACACGAGAGAGAGCGAGAGAGCCAGCAGCTAGCAGACGAGAGAAGGAGAGAGGAAAGAAGAGAGAGAGAGAGAGAGAGAGAGAGAGCTCATGCATGTGTGTATGGTTTACGAAGGGAACGCGCGGTGAGTAAACGCTCTCTCGCTCTTTTTCTTGCCGGGGGTCAACGTACAGGCGCGCGGCGTGACCGAAATCACACACACACATATACGCGCGCCGCAGCAGCGCGAGCGAGAGCTGCACAAGAGCCGCTCGACTGTGACTCCTCTCTCTCTCGCTCTCGCTCTCTCTCTCTCTCTCTTCTCGTCTTTATATTCGGCCTCTAATTGTTCTTCTGAAGCTGCGGCGACGGCGGTGGCAGCGGCTGCAGTGGCGGCTGCCTCGCCTTCGCGTCGTCGCGGTTTCGGGAATTTAAAGAGGCGTAGAGGAGGAGGAGAGATGGAGGAAAGTGCAGCCCCGCGATTTCCCTATGTCTGCCATGCACGTGTGCATGCGGGGAGGAGTTAAAGAGAGAGAGCGAGGATTATGCAAAGTAGTGGTCGCGGCTTCTTCTCTCTTCTCTTCTTTCTTTTTTTATTTTACGCGGCGCTTTTGTCGAAAATTAACTCATCAGCGTCCGAGTTGGCGCTCATTTCGTCTGCAACTTCTTTCTTTTTCTCTGCCTTTCTACAGGCCGGACGAACTATTGATTTAATGATTTAAGATTGCGGTTCTTTAGCGCAAAGATAATCGGAGAAAACGTTGTGGGGCCTGTCATTGCTTTTCAAGAGTTTTGATTAGTTATTGGCTACTTTGGTAGCTGGTGGAACACGTGTCATCTAATATACTATAATCTTTACTTATCTGATGCATTTGTAACGATTAATACAGTATCTTTTCTATTTGTGTATGTTATAGTGTTATTCTTCTAAATAAAAACATAACTTATATGCAAATATTTTAGATATAATAATAGCAACAATTTGCATTCGCAGTTCCCGTGTTCATTCAGGGATAGCAGGCAAAAAAGATATGCATGCATGCTCTCCGTCTGTATGTTTTCTATAGGGTGTTCAAAAAGTATGCATGCAGTTGAAATTATATCCTGGGCGTGCAGGAACTTGTACATAAATATTGATGCTGTTTAAATTGACACAATGTGTGCCGCTGGTATTGAGTCATTAAATTTTTATGTTTAAAAATAAACAAATTATTTAAAAGCTCATATATTAATTGTATGTAGTTTCTCTCTCGGTATTTTAAAATAGCTCGGTAAATTAAAATTAATTCGTTTTATTTTGACGGAAGAATAAGTAAAATATTTTAAAATTTTTTTATTGGATTAAAAAGAGTCATTCAAGCCGTATTAGAACTCCAACACGGTCACATCGATAAAGCATCATGTTTATCATCGGGAATTTCGCATTCCCCATCGCCAATAGCTCAACCTTATAATCATTCATCACCCGAGTTTCTCTCGACTTTACCGACAGCCCAATAATGTCCAAAGTATGTATCCTATCTAAAGATCTAACGGTATGGCCGTATATAAGCTCACGAGAAATTCAAAAGAAAATCTATAAAATATACGGCAAACGCACAGCACGCGGGACCCACCTTATGCATATACGCGCGCATAACAGCAGGAGAGAGTCACGCATCGACCCATTTCTGCGCCTCTTTTCTTGCCTCCCCGCAACAAAACAATCGATAAATCAATCGTCGACTCTCTTTCTCTCTCGCACTCTCAAGACACCCTCCTTCTTACACGCGTCGCGCACCGACACTTGTCCATTCTATCATTTATAGCTTCTTCTATATCCTTCACGAACGAAAAAGTTGTGTTCAAGTATCTGTGGGTGTCTGTGTCTGTGCGAACGCAGGTGAGTTTGCCGAAAAAGGTCTGGAGTGACGGACTGATTGCGAAAAAAGTACACCATGGACGATATTTTATCTTCGAAATAACCATTTGAGGATAGATTTTGATGACAAGTGTAAAATCTATGAGCGAATTTTGTCGGCGTTGCACAATGCATCATTTCCAAAAACTCGTTTATGCTCAATAATTACATAAATTCTTTTTATAGTTAAATTAAAAAAAATATTGTTTGATGTCAGTATTTATCAAGTTCTGTAATAAAATATGTGAGTTTGCTTCTGCAAGTCAAATTGATATTAATGTCCAAGTATACTTTTGAGATAAAATATCAAAGGACGAACTACTCGTTACTTTTTATTGATTGCTTGTAAAATTAGAATGGGCAAAGTAAAATTTTCAACAAGTTTGCATGGTGTAAACCAGGTTTTTTCCATTTTTTTGCGACTATAATTTCAAATATAAATATACGCTAACGAATTGTAAATACATTAAATCATATTAATTACAATATAAAATAAATGTTGGGTACACTCTAACGATGAGATTGGTAAAAAATTGCTTAGCAATCAATGTTTTCAGTAAATCTCATCGAACTCAAGCACCTTTCAAAATATTGAAACGATAAAAGCAGCCGGAGGAACTGTGATATGCGCCTAAGCTCTGAAAAAGAAAGGTGCGAGGTATATAGTAGCGAAAAAACAGACAATAGCAAGAATAACAAGAAGAAGAAGAAGAAGAAGAAGAAGAAGAAGAAGAGGGAACGGGGAGTCGAGTGAAATCGAGGTCGATTTGTCGCTCTCGCGTTCGCCACCATCCACGAGCTCGAGAAAGTACCGAGGCGTTGTCGCCGTCCAGCGCCGCGCGCGTCACACTCTTTTTCCCTCCTCCGGCGCGTCTCTCTATCGAGCTGTCGACAACGATGTGCAGCGGATCGCTTTCGGCGCTTCTCATTCTCCCTCTCTCTCATAACTATAGGCAATAGTGCTGGACGCTCACGGGAGCGAGGATCCCACTTAATGGTGGCTCCATTATACCAACTCTTCGGACAATGCGGATCCAGCGAGTGGTTCGAGAGTGAGAGAGAAAGAGAGAGAGAGAGAGAGAAAGTCTGTGTGTTCCGAGTGTGCAGTAGTTGGACCAGGGGAAAATATTGTATGCTCGTAGGAAATGCTACGTGATCAAGTTGGTATGGTTGAAAAATATGAGATCTACTGTTATTGGTTTATATAGGTTTGATTATGGCTTACAAATTTACATTCTACTGGTTATAATGTTACACAACACCTAATTGATAAACATTACTGGCAGATAATGGACTAGTGCTCCGTTTTTTACCGTCATTAAATTTACATTTGTACGTTCTAAGCCGCTAATGAAATCCTCGAAATATCTTTTCATGCCAAACAACTTCACTAAATAAGCTATGGCCCAAAAGCTCAGCGACACTCAACAACCAACAGAGATATACCAAATTCACCAAGCTCAATTCAATTTTCATTTTCGTCCTAAGTCTTGTTGTCTCGTGCCACGAGATCAGCCCTACGCAGCTTATATTCCCGCGCGGAACTATTTAAAAGCGTTAAGTCCAAGAATGAGCTGGAGAATGAGACAGGTATAAGAGTCGATGACGTGCAGTTGGGGCTAGGGACATGACACACCTATATATATAAGCGTGAAAACAGAAAAGAGAGTAAGAATATAGAACGAGAAAGAGAAGAAGAAGAAGAAGAAGAAGAAGAAGAAGAAGAAGAGCAAGTTAAAAGTAGGGGCGGGAGAGGCATGTGCCGGGTGTCGCTGCAGAGGTCAGATTTGTATTTCTGTTCTCTCTGTGGGTCAGATTGATGGTCTTGGGGAATTCTTGGTAGTCTGGGCGACGACCGGTTGCTAGACTGCAGCCACGAGCTGCTATATAAGAGAAAGAGAGGCAGAGAAGAAGAGACGGTAGCGACAAATGCGTCCGCACGCCGACGCGCTTTACCAATCCCCCTTCTATTTCTCATGCTTCTTGACGCTCGTTTCGAAAAAGGTATTGCGGGTGCAGAGCGACGCGCGCCTGCGGGAGATGCAACTCTACTCTCGCGCGCGGCTCGCGAAGATTTCGCCAAGCCGGTGCACCGAAGAGCGCGAACGTTTGCACAGGTGCAGTTGGTATAAGCGATGGCGGAGTGTAGGTGTATCAAGAAATTATAGACGATCGGGACTTGCAGCGAATGCGATCGAGTTCCTTTATCTAAACTTTCTGTAATAATGTTTAACTATTTATGGCGGTAATAGAAAGGATCAGTTTTCAAAATACAATTGAAAATCATCCACAAAAATGCTAAAATCCAAAAACCAGATCTGCCGTTCTAAAATATAGGACGGTTACCGCTGACTTGAATGCCAATAGGTACCCAAAGTAAAATAATCGGAAAATGAAGCAGTCAAATTATTAGACAATTCCGCTCGAGATGTGAAACACCAAGCATCATCAAAAACTCACAGAAGCATGCTGACACTACACCAACCATATACATCTCGTACAGGCCAAATGAACGTCGTAACGGACGAAAAGAAAAAAAAAAGAAGCAGGGGGACTAGCGAGATGTAGACAGATGAGAGTAAAAAAACGAGAAACATATCGAAGAAGACGAGGCGAAACAAAGAACGTCGGCGGCGACTCCACCCTCGCAGGAGCTTTTCGAGAGGGCGCGAAAACGCGGAGACAGAAGCTCCGTAGGAGAGACAGCGAGAGAGAGAGGGGCTCGAAGTCGACTCTTGTCGAGTGCGATTTAATGAGGAGGCGGCTGTGTGAACGAGAGACGCTGAACTAGCGCACGCACACACTGCGTGTGTATTATATAGTTTTTTTTTGCGCTCTCTATCTCTCTCTCCCTTCTTTTTCGATGCGTTCGCTGTTAAGACGGGCCTGTATAAAGCACTCGTCGCGATTATTGTGTGTTAGCCGCGTTATACTATACACTCTTGAGTTGTGGATGGTGGAATCGGTGACTTTATTTCGCCCGATGCAGTAGACGGTGGTCGATGCCGTTCGTGGCCTATGCACGCGCGTTTATTAGTGAATTTTAATTAGAGCGAGAGCGTTCGAGGATTTAGCTGACGAAGCTTACGACGCGCAAAAATTAATCGCATTCCGCTAATCATATATATATATGTTTATACGATTTTACTAATTCTTGAATGATGGTTTTGTTGACCGAAATTATCATTTTCGTGTGTATAATAATTGAATTCGTTTCAGTGACCATTATTAAGGCAATTAAGTGGCATAAGAACTATTCGCGACTAATTGGATTTGGCCATTGAATTATACTAGACAAGCGAAACAAATTGCCGATCGCTATCCGCGGCTAATTAGATTTTTTTCACGATAAATTTATAATTAAGAGCCATACGATTATTATTGGAGTTTTTATTTATAAACGTGTTTACCCGGTGTTGTGCTAATGTTATTAAATCTGTATAATAATACGTGTTTAAGCGGAAAACAAAAGGTTGATAAACTGGTAATATAACAGTAAAGATAGCGATGAATTAATGGGAATGAGAAAATCAGTTACGATCCTGATGGTATGCTAGTTTCATAAAATTCTTTCAAGAACCGATACTCATCATCCTGGTTTAGAATTGATTCAAATTATAGCTTATAAAATAATGCAATTAATAAATCGATTCAACTTCAACGTTAAATAAATGGTACTTATTTTCATTAATTTAAGTTAAAAATTAGTCAGCCTACCAAATTAGCCTCTTTCTAAAATAAGACAATGTGATACTTTAACTATAGGCTCAGGTTTCCACCAAAATTCATTATCATAACTGTAGGCGCATGATTTTATCTTCCCATCTCGAATTACTACTGTTAAAAGAAAGTGGACGAAACACCGAACGAGGAAAAGACACCAAGATCATGCGCAATATTCTTCTGCTGCACACAGCATCTCTATATGCACACAACATAACGAGAAAAATGCTCACCCGCGTCTCTCTCCTTCTCTCTTGCTCCCTATATATCTATCCCTATAGCAATAACTGTAGAGCATATAGTCTCGGTGTGGGCGCCCCCGCAGTATATACCTGGAATTTCCCGTCTTCGTGCAAGGACCATCTGCCTCCTACCTCTCTCTCTGTATCTCTCTCTCTCCCTCTCTCTCTCTCTCTCTCTCTGTCTCTCTCTTACACACTCTTTCTTCAGTGATACTGCTCTGCTTAAACCTGTCCTCTCTCTCTCCCCCTTGCACAGTTTCCTTCGAGAGAGGCAGTATAACAAGGAGCAGCACTACGTTTACCTGCACACCTTTGCCTCTCCGGCAGTCCTTCCGTTTCTCTCCCTCTTCTGCTTTTTCTTCTTCTTCAGAGTATATGTACGTATATAGTAGCGACGGTATACTAGGCTGTGGTTACCGCAGCCTATGGATTTTTCGTGCGCGTGCCAGTCGCTGTTTTTCGGTCTCGCAGCGTCGGCTATTGGCTGGAAATGAATTGGTGTATAGGTGGACGGTCAAGCTAATAATGTTTCAAGGACTTGGATGCATTCTTTTCTGTAACCGATGATATTTTCGATTGCGATGCCTGTGCATATATTTAAATGTGATATCTGCTTGTGTATCGCAGTGTTGACTGACAAATTCTGAAACATCAATCATTTTCTGAAAACATAATTAAAAAATATTGTAAGTGTGGATAATACTTTAGGATTTAATATTCCAATAGAGGAATTGATCGTTTAAAGGAATAGTTATTGAATTCGATTAAAAATGCGTCTGCAAGCTTTTTGAAAAAGGCTGCAGCGAGATATGCCGTTTAAATATTGAGAAAGCACTCAGAGGCTACTTATTCTCGCATAAAATATCAAAAAACCACTCAATTATACCGCTGTATTTCAGGATTGCAGCGAGTGTATATTTACCCGAGCCAATGTCAATATTTACTTGTTTTAAAAATAATTGCCTTTGCGCATCCTTGGCTAATACTATCGACGCTTGCATTCGCAATTTTCAATTCGCTTGTACGGAAACAAGAGATAAATAATTTCTACAATAGCAGTTGGAAAATCGGTTAAGCGTATCCCAATGAACATTATGCTAATGCGAGCGACCACCGTAAAAAGGTTAAAGTTGGTGCTTTTCCCGAGACGCGAGCGAGAATAAACAACAGGTTGAAAATTGGCTAACAAAGCAATCGGGGCCCTCGTTTACCGAGGATATATCTTGAGCTCGCGCGCAACCTCGTCGTCGTCGTCTTTGTGCACGGGGACTGTCATTATCGTCACTCGTTATCGTCCGGCAGCAGCAGCAGCAGCGCCGTAGGAACGCGCGCCACCTTGACGAAGGAGAGGGCATAGTTTATAGGCCAACAACCCCCACGTGCACTTGTTCGAGCAGTAGCGACCTCAACAATAGACTTTCTTACTCTCTCTCTCTCTCTCTTTCTCTCTCTCTTTCTCCTTTGCTCTCGAATTTTTTATATCCTTTTGGATTATCGAAGATAAAGTTGAAATTACATTGGATTAAGGATTAGGAAATAATGGAGGTCGATTAACGAAAATATATGCTACTATATTATATGGATACTGAAAGTGTCTTTTTTTTATATGTAAATCTATAAATTAAAAGGACTATTTGACTATGAAAGGTGTTAAGTTATGTTTCACACACTTCGACCACCTCTTCTCCATCCATCTCAATGAACAATTCTGTCCCAACTTTAAATAACCCACAAAACACAATTAGTATCTTCCACTAAATCCTCCTTTCTCGGCGTAGAAAGGATATTCCATCGAAGCGAGAGAGCAACAAGTGCAATAAGATTTCGCGGGTGTCCAAGGATACACTGCAGAATCGATTCTGCGAAGGACCGGCATGGGCTAAAGTCTGCGGTCGCACGCTGAGAGAAAATCCACGCCGATCTTCATCCTTTACTCGAGCGATCATTTGCACTTTGGTGATTTAACGCCTCTCTTGTCCACCCCTGGTAAACGATTGTGTTGCGATCTATACCTGGACCTGGAAAATTCTGAACTTCAGTGGCAAACTCAACAGCAGCAGCAGCAGCAGCTCATTTTGGTTTACGTGGTATTCTCTGTTCAGCTTCGACCTCGGAATATATTAAAGGGATGTTTGGTAAAACAGAGGAGTGCGAACCATTGTGGTCACGTTCATCCCTTTGCCAAAAGCGTGGGCTTAGGAAAAACCGGTGTGTACGCGAAGCTAAGTGTGATTTGTTGATACCGAAGCATTTCGTTTTAATTTTTAAGCCAGATTCGGTTGTACGACACTTTCGAGAGCGATTGTGGATGGACTATTAAGCTGGCTAATTGGTCAATGATCAAATCTGGGTTTAGCTTAATTCTAGTCTTTAAATTGGTATCATTTAACGTCAGCCTTATAAGTATTTAAATATACTTTTTTTAACGGCGTGCGCGAAACTCGCCTTCTCATGCTTGTTCTTCGTGTGCGAAGTTCATGTTTCGAGCACTCTATTGACAAGCGTGTGCGAAGTATGCGCCTGCGCAGATCATTATTCTTCGCGCACGCTCCCCATAAGTAGTGTGCTCGAGAAACGCGCATGTGCAGATCGGTTTACTTCGCGCACGCAAAAACTGGAGAGAGCGCGAGACCTGCCTCGGTTCGCTCGGGCGACAAACTTCACACTCGTCGAGAATACCCCCAGCGGTAAAAAAAACTAATTTCAACGAGTTTCGCTCACACCGTTAAAAAAAATAAAGTTCGATACATGTGAGCGAAGCGGGTGATCCTAGCACGGGTGTGGTTTGTCGCCCGAGCGAAGCGAGTATCACCCGCTTTTGAAACATCTCTTCTATATTATAGATTTACACTGATAAACATCGTCATCCCCTTCATCAGCGCTCACATTCTGCGGGTTCGAACAGCGACGACGCGGAAAATCATTTCGTCGATCATGCTCATTCGGCGCCCGGCACGTAACGGCCAGCTCGAGCTGTCCACCCACAGGCGCACGCAAAACGCTTGGAAATTCGACGATAATGTTCCCTCGATGGTACTTTTCCCATTGGAAATCAGCGCCGAGAGACGCGAAATATATTTGGCCCCATTGGGTCGTCGACGCGCTCGGACAACTCGGTCTTGTGTTCTTCTCTCTCTCTCTCTCTCTCTCTCTCTCTCTCTCTGCTGTTGCTGCTTGCCTTCCCAAAATTGAGTTCTGTTTTTTTGCGAAGGCGAATCATCGTTTGGATGGCTCCTCGTATGCGTGGGCAAGGCATTTTATTAAGCTGGCGATGCTTGAATTTGGGATTTTCCTTTGTAAGAGTGAGCGGGACTTTCTTGAGAGGTGGAACGCAGCTCTCACTGTTTTTAGTTATTGTGGAAATTGTTGTTTTGTTTATCTATAGAATAGTTGCAAATTAATTTAACTGCTTTGTGTGATGAGATGGATATTGCTCTATCGATTTCTCCCGAAGTTATTCAAATGTAGTGGAACCATATTGAAATTTTTAACACGCTACTTCTAAAATTTATCTTGGTAGAAATGTTAAGGAGTTTCAAGTCAGTTTTTAGCTAGATTTTTTGAGTATATTAAATTTTCACTATTATCTTTGTCTCGGGGACCTGGATAAAAATTAGACGCTATATAATTGTAAACTAGTTCAAAACTAAATAATACAATCCGTGATGTAGATCAATTTTACGCATATTGTTTGCTTAATAAGCATATAAAACATTACCATTTGATTAAAATTGGAGTTTACTGTACTTACACTGATCATATTTCAAATTATATAGTTATTTATTAATAAATACATTAAAATATAACAAGATAAGACTATTATTTATTTGGTATTTATCGAAACTAAAATTTTTAATTGTAACCGTGTTCAAAAAATAAAAACTTTTTGTAATATGACACTTTTTTGTACGCTCTAATAATTTGGTTAATTTAAAATAAATAAATAAAAATTTCAAACAATGAATATTTCTCTCTGATTTATATTTTTTTCAGTATATTTTTTCTTTTTAAATGTAAATATAAAATGTTGCTGCTAAGATAAATATTACCAACAAACGAATACTAATTAACTATAATTGTATATAATATATAAATATGAATAAAAATTCTTATGAAACCAAATCAATATTATTGCAAATGAATTTATTACATTTTTCAAACGCAATAATAACGAACAGTTTCAAAACAATATTTTTATTAAAACTCTAGATCCTCAACATTTAACGCAGTATTTATCAAGAGTCTGAATGTTTGCTCGATGAAAAATACTTGCATGAAAGGCAGGGAAAAAAACTCGGACGCAAGAGTGATTTAAGTGGCGTTCTTGAACCTGTAAATCACCTCTTCGACTCGTCTTGCATAAGCGCATCGGCGACTCACCTCAGCTTCTTCTCTTTTTTTTTGCAAACAATTGACGTAATCGACGCTTCGACGAGGAGATATTTACGCGCCGATAAATAATCTCGTCGCGTCCCCCCCCCCCCCCCCCCCCCCGAGATATGTGAAATTCCCTGTCGCGCGCGCGTAAAAAGTTTCGCGCGATCGGCTGCTCCAATGCGCGAAAAAGTGAGGGTACAGAGACGAAACTCCGAGAAATGAAGCTGTTTAAATCACGAGGTATTCTCATTTCCTTCTTATTTTTTGTATTTCATTCAAAGGTATTGTTCTGCATTTCTCGAATTACAAAATGTTTGATATAAATTAGAAATAGAAGCTTATAATTTAACATTCTTCTTTACACTGCTTATTCGACTAGAAGTAAGAGGAAAAAAATTTCTGAAACTCGACTGACGTTGATATACTAGTAATAGCAGGAAGACAAATTATTCTAGAAATAAAGCAAATCATTATTTGTTTTTACTGTTGCATTGAAAACAGATGAAAAAGATATTTCTACTTTAACTGAGTGGTGCAGCACTAACGAAACTATTGCAAATGATCAAGAAATTTTAGCTGTATAATAATTAAATTGCTATAGATATTTTCAATGCCTATGTAATATAACAAATTCATAGATATAAAATATGCAGCATGTCAGTTCCTTATTTATTGGTGCTACGAATACGATAACAATAATAAATGATTATTCTCGTGGAATTCGAAACTGCTTTTAAGAGTAACAGTAACTAACCATAACATTATTTTAGTTCATTTACTGGCCTATAAAAGCAATCATTGAATTCATCGATTCAGTAAACTCAACCAAACGGCAATAATTTCCTAACGTTTTTTTTTATATCAAAACAAATCTTTCGTAAAATCGTATCACAAGTTCTTTGCACACGTACAAAATATTATCCAAGCCAGTATAAATTGCATCATCAGAATTTACAACCAGGAACTGTTGCATACACTGATCGTATAAGTTTATTAAAAGTCAAGTAGCGAATAATCACGAAGATATACAATTTCGTTTCTTTTTTTCTCGTATGCCCCTTTGTTCAATTTCAAATGAGTCTATAATATAACCGACCGACACTTGTACGCATCAATCCAGTTTCTGCTATACTTTATCGACTGTTTGTCTAACCAGCAGAAGCGTATAAGACAATGAAGCGAGTGGCGATTTGTTTGGCGTTACTCTATACACATCCGGACACTCGAATTACAAGAAAAACCAAGCGCTAGAGATTCAGCGGTATCAATGAGCATAATAGCGAAGCTCGCGACTTGTGGCTTGTACCGGAAAGCGACTGTCTCATCGCGATTGTCCTAAGATAGTCTTATCAGAGAAGCTATATGGAAGTGTTTTTCCTTATTGCGATGAGCGAGTATACTTTGGCATTTCGTAGAGATTTTTTTTTCGTTGTTGCGAAAATGGATCGATTATTACATGACAAAGTTTATAGAATGAATTGTGGAATAGATTGCAACGAGGGAAATTAATTTTTATCAAAGGCAAGGTCAATTTTTGATTTATCCAAATAATTTTGATGACTTAAAATTAACAAGTGAAAAAATTATTCAACGAAGCAACAATAAGATTATTATGTTATAGATGCTTACTAAACAAAGATCAACTTTTAAAGTAATCAATCTACGAAGATATTGATTTAGAGACATATCTTCATTACAGTTCTTTAAAACAAGTCATTTTTATCACATGTAAATTTAAATATAAATTCCCATTTGACAAAGAAATTGATAAAAATGACTTGTTTTGAAGTACTGCAACTCTTATCTCTTTGAGCTGTCCATCTTCTATAAGGGCTTAATTTGAAGTATTTAAATCAAGGAAAATTTTGAGACCTTATACGATGAAATCAGTTATGTCAGTCAGAGGTAGATTTTCAAGTGTATGTAGGGGCTATATCGACCAATCACAGACCTTCGTCAAATATTCTGAAAAAATTCAGACATATTCTTGAGGTAAAATGCAACAACTTTTGTATTTACCATTTTTATGATTTTATCAGAAAATTTTGAGATAAAAAATCACAAAGATTTGATAATTTAAAAAAATTCTAGTTTTAGTACTTTGAGACTGCATATAGGTCTCTCAAAATTTTAAAATTTTTAATTTTTCCGTTTGCGTAGAATCTCCCATATATATATATATAGATGTTTGAAAAGTAGAAATCTGACGGTTGCAACAGTCACGAATATATAACAATTCTGTTAACGGATTATACCAAATCAGTTTTATTATTATTGCGAATCAATGCATTTCTTTTCCGCCACGATAAGTCGCGACGACCCCAAACTTTCTGAAGAGCCAAGTTCTAAGGTCAATCAGCGTTTATCTCCTTCCTCCTCTGCAACCGAATCTCCCTCGACTTGTTTCTCGCGTGCGCATCACCATTGCCACGTAGGTTAGCGCAAAGCGACCGCGACACGCGCATCTTCGACAGAGAGAGAGAGAGAGAGAAAGAGAGAGAGAGAGAGAGAGAGAGAGAGAGAGAGAGTAGACGTGTCGGGGAAAAAATAGGTTAACGCCGCGTCCCTCGAGAGATCGAGAGAGAGAGTGGAGTTTCTATCTATCCGTAAGGGGTAGAAAATAGGAGGGCAAGATACAGACGAAAAGGACGGAAGGAAGGAGGGCTGGCAAAAAAGAAAGGACTGTACGTGCGTCAGAGCTCGACGCTGGAGAAAGAGAGAAAAAAAGATAGCTAGACGGAATAGAAGTAGAAATAGCGAAGAAAAAGGTGATTAGAAAAATTTTATTATTTTATGTGGGAGAAAAAAATTTAATCAACTATAGTTGATATGTACAGACAAAATTCGACGTCGTGAGGCGAAGTAATAACGACGGAAGAGGGAAATCGTTGCGCTAAACTAATTTTTGAATTCACTTTTTTGTTACTTCTATTTTCCCGTAACTGGAAATAAAGTAAATTTATCGTGATTTTTTCCATACAAGAAAGTGTAGAATGATACATATAAGTAACTAGGCTATTTTTAATAATTGAAGCAAATCTAATGGCAGGCTGCAGGATTCATTTATATAATATTGTACAAAGCTAGATAAATATTTTATCCAGTTTTATAGCAATTATTCTTGCTTTAGTCTTCACCACCTGAGAACATTTACAATATTTATTTTATAATTGAGTCTCTAAAACTTGAATTAAATAAATAAGAGATACAACATAGTACGCAGTATACACTTCATCATAAACCGAAATATTATATATTTTTATTAATTTTACGAGCATAAAATAAAACATATATTCATTAACTAAACCCATGTTCAAATGTGGCATTGAAGCAGTGCATATCCGATACTACCCAAGATGCAACGAGAATCCAAAAATTCCCTATAGCAAACAAAAAAAAAAGAAGCAGTAAAGGAAACAAGACAGATCGCCGAGGAAAAGGTTACGAGAGTGCGACATCCGCGTGAGCGACAGCGAACATCCTCGTCAACAGCATCGAGGCGGTGTGCGCGCGACACGCGTTCGCGTGGACGATGCTGCTCTGCGTGCATCCGCGGCGCGTCGATGTCCTCGCGTCGCCGATCGCTCTTTTGCTGTTCAGCTGGCGGTGGTGGCGGCGGCGGCAGCGGCGGCGAGAGGTGTAACGGCAGTGGACGCGTTCTCTGCCTGTACATATATATATATATATATATATGCGCCTTCGGTTCACGTGTCTCTCTTCCACTCTATATACCTCCGTCTCACTCACTCTCTCTCTCTCTCTCTCTCTCTCTCTCTCTTGTTCTCCCCTTCAAGAGAACTGCGGAGTCGCGCGCGCGTCGTGCGTGAAGCCCCGTACGCTATATAGTACCTTCTGTCTCGGTCTCGCTCTCTCGCGGCGTCACGTCTCTCCCCCCACATATATGTCCCCTCGTTGCCTCCGCCACTGCGCACCCAACTCTCTGTCCCGCTCGCACTTTCGCAGTAGACTCGGTACGTCGCCCTCTCTCTGTCTCGCATAGCCCAGTGGCGTCGACGCGAGATCTGCTGCTGCTGCTCTTCCTCACTCTCTCTCTCTCTCT
>UELU01136533.1:86475-113907 GCA_900490025.1 Megastigmus dorsalis | reverse complement strand
TCTCTCTCTCTTTCTCTCTCTCTCCCCTTCTCGACGGCGGCGGCAGGAGCGGCGGCGGCGGCGGCGACGGTGAATCCAAGCGCCCTGCACGACAGCAGCGCCACAGTGGCAGAGAGCCGCCGCTACGCTCCGCAGTAGTAATGCGACCGCTGCCGAGGAGTGTGTGCTCTCGTGTCAGTGTCGCTCTTCGCTACACTATATTGCTCCGATTTAATACGCGTACGTTTGTTTAATATACATATATACCCGCGCTGATCAGCTTGGCTGCCCATCGGTGAAGTGTCTTTTATAGCTGTGTGCGGCTACGATTCAACGCATAATCCCACACGATTTGCTGCTGTCTGCTAGGCATTATTAGCTACTCAACTCTCTCTTTCTCTATCTTTCATTTGACTGCTACTACCTGACGACTAAATACACAGAGAGTGAGTGGGTCCCTCGGCTTCCAGACAGACCGACTCGCACCATATACCAATGCAGCTATACTTGGTTAAGGGATGAAGCCAGAACGGAGGATCGGCCCAGCTCGGCGCATCCCCTGCGGCGACTGACTTTGCTCCACTGAGCAGAGAACCCCGTTATACCGGCTATCACTCGATTCCCCAGGATCATGAGCTTCTGACTCCGATCGAGTCCCTCGTTGTTTACGTCGTCGTGCAGACGCGTGGGTCACAGTACACAGGAGAACAAAACGATTCGATATAACGGACGAAGCTCTTTCTCCATTAGACTGGTGTTGCGTGTCGGAGTACGGGTGGTGGTGGTGCAGTGGGTGAGCCTTCGCGCTAGTGGTGGGAAGGCTCAAGCGAGAGAGAGAGAGAGAGAGAGAGAGAGAGAGAGAGAGAGAGAAAGACAGGATGATGATAGCTCGCACGTTCCAGGACAGACGGCAGCATCGCCGCCGCTGCGTCAAGACAACGCCGACGTGACAGCCACGTGCTCTCTCTCCAGCTCCCCCACCTCCTCCCCCTCCGAAGACAGAGTCTCGACGACGTCTCCGACGAGGCTTCGCGTTATCGTCGTCCTCGCGCATGCTGAGTAACGTTCATTCTACATTGTGTCGGTGCGTGTGATACAGTTCTATGTAACGTCCCCTGGCATCATGTGAATTTCTTGTGAGAATTGTGATTTGATCTATGTCCTACTAGTGATAAACAAGGAGTGCAATAGTATTATATGTATATGTATCGTTGTGTGGTCGATCGCGTTAGGGTGTTGCAGTGTATATATCGATAAAACTACGAGACGAGGCTATCGAAACCAGAATCTATACAGTGTTATAAAATAATATATAAGTCGGTATACAGTGTTTTTTTGTTCGATGAAGTTTAACGGTAGAGTACAATGAGTGTCGGTTGACCGCGGTGATAATGCAACGCACTATAGTGCACCTAGATAGATAACTCAGAAAAGCAAACCCCGAGTTCAGTGGCAACAGCAGCAACAAGAACAACAACAAAAAGAGAAACAAAAGGAGAAGCAGCGCTCATCAGTGATCGAGGGGCCGCTAGGAGTCGTCTGCTCACCCCGGAGGTGTCAGACCAGCCGACAGAGTAACCCCCCCATAGCTGCGGGCCTTCGTGCCACCCCGGCCAACGTCATTCTCTCAACCCTGTCGTGCGGCGGCGCGAGCCAGAGCGGTAGCGTGTTCGGCTCAAGCCTCGTGTTCGGTGAGACGGGTGGCGTCGTGGAGGGGGGAGTAATGCCGGTGAGGGTGGCGCCGCGCCCCCCAGGTGGACTACTCCACGGCGGCGTGCCGGTAGGGCCGAGCAGCGTAGTGAGCGGCGGCCCCGGCTCGGCAGCCGCTGCGGGCCGTTGCAACCTCGGCGGGCCAGCCTCGGCCGGCTCACCCCCCCTACCGTCCTCGCTGGGACTCGGCGGGCCCGGCGGAGGCCCCGGTGCCGGCGGACCCAACCCCGGAGGCGTGGGAGGACCCGGCGTAGGGCCTGGAGGCCCCGTCAACGCGCCCAACCCCCTGCAGGCGATGGCCTCGGCCGCGGCCTCGCTCACCCAGCTGAACAACATGGCCAACGGGCCCCTGCCCCCACTGGGCAGTGGGCCCCAGGGTCCCCCGAGCCTGCCGCCACCCCAGCCGGCCACGACGCCGACCCACGGCGGGCCACCGACGCCCCACCAGCCGGGGGTAGGCGGGCCCCACCTCAACGGGGCCTCACCCAGTCCCCACCCCATGCCCCACGGCATGATGAGCGGCTCGCCCCACGCGGCCCACCCCCACATGGCCGGTGGAGGCCCCTCGCCCCACCCACACCATCCGGGGCCACACATGGTCGGATCGCCCCACCATCCGGGGCCTCACATGGGACCCGGGGGCATGATGGGCCCGGGAGGCATGCAGCCACAGGGAGGACCGGGTATGTGCGGGCCCGGGGGTCCGGCCGGACCTATGGGACCGCATGGCCCACATCCACAAGGACCCGGTGGAGTGCCGGGACAGCCTCACATGCACAACGATCCGTTCTACTGTTCGCCGTTTGGATCGCCGTACTTCAGGTAATTTGGCTTTCTTCGCTCCTTCCCCTAGTATAAATCATTTTGAAAAAAATGCGTTAAAATGTATTAAATGTTCATGGCACGAAATTCGAGGAATTTCATTTTTACACCATGTAACTAATTGAGAATATCATGTTTTATGGGCATGGTAAATATTTACATCTTCAATCGGTGCCCATAAACAATTTATATTCGATATGCCGATAGAAATGCTTATCGTGTATCAGCATAGCTTACGAATGAACTTTCACAACTGCGTTAATAGCGTTTTGTTATTTGTTTTTTTCTCCCAACAACGTACCATGTCATTTCTCATAATTAGCGATCGAGTACAAGCATAAAAAAGAGAGAGAGAGAGAGAGAACCAGCTGAAAATGATGAATGACAAATCGCGGCGAATGTTTGAGGAAGTGTGGTGAACGCGAGCACCGCGCGCGCGCTGCCTGTTACATAGCTCTCTCTACCGCGCTCGCTCGCTCGCACTTGTCGAACGCTTTATGAAATCTGCATCTTGTGACTTAAATCAAACGGACTTGATGCTAATGCGCTTGTCGTCGGCGCTATTTATCACGGACCGATCATTTATTGTGCCTCGCGAGCCGTAAAACGTCGGGATAAAGCGTATTTCTCAGCCGCTATATTCTCTCCTCTCTCCATAAATCTTGGCGCCCGCGACTCTCTCGCTCTTACTCTCTCGCATTGCATCGCATTATATATGCGTGCGCTCGCGCGCTAAACTTTATTCGCGTTCTTGAGCCTCGGAAATCTAAATTCTACGGCTGAGAGAAAAGGGGACGAGCTCTCCCGTGTGGAAAAAAGGAACGTCTGTATTTATATCGCTGCTGGAGTGACTTGTTTCTGTTTCAAGATACATATGTTTTATCGGCTTCTCAAATATCAATTATATACTTTCAAGACGATTCTAGAACAAAAATCGAATTATCAAAGATGTCCAAAATACCACGATTCTGATAACTTTTCTGATAAAATTAACTTTGTCGTGTTAGAATATTCGGAACCTGTTTCTTGAATTAATCATTCGAGAGCACAGTATTAATCACATCGCTTGAATCTTCTAAAAAATATCATCTCGGGCATTTTAACCCGATCCTGGTTAAAGTCCTCGGTATTCGCGAGCACGTAATACGATCGATAAAGGAGAAAGGCACTCGCCCGCGCATCAGGCATTGGGCTTCCCAGCGAAAGACCTACGGATTTCTGCGGAGCTACATCATTTCGACGCCCGCGCAGATGTAATGTCACCGCGAGTTCGCCTCTTTCGGTCCGGCATTATATATATATATATATATATACCTCTCCTCTCTTTCTCTCTCGCTCTTTCTGCTCTAACAGTATACTCTGAGAATCCGTTATCGTAGCTCGCGCCGCGCGCGGAGACGGGAGAGCTTCCTTCAACCGAGGCGAAAGAGCACAGCTACTGGCTCTCTTCCGTGTGTGGTTATGCCCACACACACAAACACACACACACATGCACGAAAAATGAATGAAACTATAAAGAGACGCATACGTGTAAGATGGTACAGACAACGGTACGAGAGACTTTTTGTTCGTCCATAAAAGCGGGCCATATCGTGGTACCGGCTATATACCATTACTACGGTGTATAACTAAGCTATAATTTGGCGAAGTTTCGGTGATGTTTGTTGTTCGCGATGCACAAGTGATTCTGTCGTATTTGTGAATATTCGGATTCAATGGATGCTCCACCAACACCATTCCTCAATATTTATGAAGGTAGCGCTCGTAACTTCTGCCTAATCGCGTTGTACAGTAGATTAAAATTATTATATACGATTCATATTTCGATCACGCTTTTTATGTCTTACACTTGTTCGCGCATAACCGCCGGGTAAGCGAGGGGCACGTCTGTCCCTGAATTTCACGCGCCATGTTTTAGATTGACTATTCTCTCTCTTTCTTACATTTTTTTTTTCATTCTCTGAGGACGATCGAGAGAGAGTTTAGCCTATCTCGTCGCACACGCCAACGAGAACAACTCGTGTGTGGTCTCTCACTGCTGTCGCGTCCTTGAACGGCGACCAATCGAATCAGCCATACGTAAAATAATTCGCTCGCCTCTCTCGCCTATATATATCGACTATTTCTATAACACTGCTATTTTTGCCTGAGATCCATAAATTTTTCACTCCATTTTTCGCTGATTCCCAATAATCTCGAAACTGCAGGAATAAATCATTTTGCGCCTCCAATAGAAGTATATTCATAACTTTTTACTGTATAGGATCGACCATTTACTTTCCATTGACAGTGAGAAAACAACGGCTTACTACCATGAATGACTATACGTTGGCTAAAACATATTTGCACAGGCAAAAACCCAGCCATAATGGATCGTCCACTCAGTCCTCTTTTTCAATAGACCGATCGAACGAGCCCTGCGCTCGACGTCGTTCGATCGCATGCCGATAATGGTGTAGCTCTCGCACGCGCGCGTCTTTTTCTCTGTGTGCGTGCGTGTCTGCTGCGCACGCGTAGGCTCGCTGAAATTTTTCGCAACGGCCGCGCGCGGCGACTCGCGATTATTCCACACACTTCCGAGGTCATTTCGACCGTCAGGTGCTACGAGCAGCAGCGCCGCGCAGACATATGGAGAGCTCTCCAAAGACCTTCGAACTCTTCCTTCGCTCGACTTTTTTTTCCATTTTTTTTATTGCCATGTAATCTGCGTCTCTTTTCATTGTCTACTTTGTTCATTGGAAATAACTGTTTTATTTTTGGTTCTTGTGCGACAATGAAATCTAAAGTTCCGAGCAATTGTAGAGAATATTAATCGGAACAAAAGAGTTTACTTTAATTACCGGTATATCAACTTTCACTCGTTCGCACACACGTAACAGTCAACGATACAATTCTACTTATCCGGTAATGTCCAATAAACAAAATTCATCGCAGTTGTCGGTATAGGATGTGTAAGTATAAGCGCGTGTACAGGTGTGTGCCTCGCGCTCCAGATCACAGGTGAAAAAAAAAGAACAGGGTGTGAGCAGGTGTGCTCGTGGCCCTCTCTGCTCGTCCAACTTCCTTTTTTTCCCTAACGTCTCGCGTCTGCGCTGCTGCAACGGCGCTTCTCTCCACTCGACACGTCTCTTTCTTATTTCTGCCTATTATAAAGAGCCAGCAGACAAATCGCGACGACGCCGATGCGCGCTTGCTGCTGCTTTGTTCCTGATTAATAGCAGAGGATTCGCCGGGGATATTTTATTAGATCAGGCCTCCCGACGCCGTGATTCATTTCGCAAGGTCGCTGTTTTCTTTCTTGCTCGACTCGCAATGGTCATTTTGTCGACTATTTTCTTCGATGAGCTTATTATTCAATACGCTTATATGAATAGTCGCTTTTTCATTATCGTTTAACTTTCGATCGAATGTTGGATTTTACAAATATTATTATTTGTTATTTTTATAGTTTTGAGTATTTTGGAAAATGTAACAGTTTTTCAAAAATCTATACAAGCAAACGACAGAGCAAGACTCACTGGTCCCATAAACTTGCTGTTTTTTTTTTAATTTGGTCGTCCTGTTCGTTCGGTATCGTTTTAGCCTGCAAGCTTTTTACGAGAAAGGTTACTGCTACGAGCACTGCTCCTCGTATAAATGAATATTTTACAATAAACCTTTGTTTCTACGAGATCGCTATTCGAGAACATGTATTGGAGATCGGAAAAAATGGATTCTAAATCTTTGATTAAACTATACCGGTTTGTAAATATTTTTTCGAGATATCAATAAAATTTCATTGATAAGACAATTTCATATTCATTCAAGTTTTCATCGTCATTACTGTTATTGTTGTAACTTAAAAATAATAAAAATAAAATTTTTAAGTCCGAGATTTCGATTTTCAAGAGATCGATGATTTATTTGACGAACGAAAATTCCACAAATACAAGTGAAAAAATTTTGAAATAAGCATTCATTGTAAAGCTTCGCATCTACTTTAAACGGAAAAACGCGAGGAGGAAATCAGCACGACTACACGAAGCTATAACCTCGCGTTATTAAACTAGTCGCGAAGAGTCTTAATCTAATCGCAGAGACCGGCGTCGTCGCGCCTCTCCACCAAGGATAAGAAGGACCTTGATCACCGCGTGACAGTCGATTTAGCACTTGAAAAAGAGGGTAGAAGAGAGCGCGTAGCGCGATAATCGGCACGAAGTCGCGGCTTTTATGAGCCTATGTGGCTGATTTCTCTCTCTCTCTCTCTCTCTCTCTCTCTCTCTCTCTCTCTTTTCAACCGATAAACGTATATGTGCACGTTCGGTGTCGTGCGCGCTAACATCGATAAACTTGACTTTGTGCAACATGCGAAAAAGTAAATAACGATTGTCTACGTGAGTCAGAGAAGCGGACTTGAAGCACCGACGGCTTTTTTTCTATTTTTCTCGATTGGCGGATTTTTTTTTATTATTATGTAATATTTGTGGAGCGAGCGACGATTTTCATAGATTTGCGCAACTGAACGTCAGATTGTTCTTGCATACGAGAAGCATTCCATTTCTGGTAAATAAATACATTGTAAAATATTCCTAGATTTACATTTTGTAATGAAGTTATAAAATCATTTCAGTAACTATTTGTTAATATTTCTGTTACGTATTATAATGCTATTTTTAGCAAAAATATCAAATAAAAGTTGAAGAAAGTCTTCGATGCTACTCGAAAGAAAATTTTCTTTGGCATTTGCCACAAGAGCTCAAGCAATCGAGTGCAAACATACGTGGCGTTTTATTGAAAAGTCAAGAGCTGCAGCTTATCAGAGGAAGTGCATTTCTATAGATCTAATTCAATGCGTCGCGTCGCCGCCTTTTTCAATTGGCTCTCCTTATAGCGTGCGACCGATGTGTTTTCTACAACAATTAAATATCGATGTGCCAATACCTTTTTTCTTCTCCTTGTCTTTCCCATTACTCCCACTTGCCTCAATGTAATCAAGCTGTTACGCGCGTTCAGAAATTATATTGAGATCAGCGCAATGTAATTTGATCTTGCCAATTCTCTAAACGGATCTCACCATTCAGTCTGTTAACTCTACTTGAACTTAGCAATCTGACAGAAGCGTGTGGCAATTTTATGAATCTTAAGTTCTAAATTGATTTTTTCCCACATTTAACTTAATTTTTATGTTTTAATTAAATTTTGTCGTTTGGAATTACATATTCGTTTCTTGTTACAATTACTTTTTTTCATTAAACGTACTTCAATATCCAAGAAAAACATGCACACGCATAGAAATCATGCAAAAGAGGACTATTGCTAGGTATCTGCTCTTCTCATTACGCAATTCCGTTTTATAAACAATGTCCAAGTCAATTTCAAAAAAAGAAACTAGAAAACGTGCCTCCCGCTTCATTTGTGGCTAACGTAAAGTTCTACATGACGAAACACAGTTACAAGGAAAATCGTAAATTATATTTAAGAAACGAATATTTCCTGCGCAATAAATAAAATAATAATATTGCTTTATCTCAGTATTTATGATTTGGCAGTTAAAGAACGATAATGAAAGTCTTTTTTCAATGTTATTTTTTAATTAATATATTACCGTTACAAGAGCGATTATCTAAGACATCAAAATATAAAAAATTATAAGCGTTAAGAAAACCTTCCAATTACATTCTAAAATGAACTATCGTCAATTTCGAGCGATAATAAAAAAAATCACTCCAATCAATAATTATGGGCGATCAAACGCCTCGATCAGCAAATCTTTTCTCATTTCCAATAATCTTAACGCCAAACATCTATAAATATCAAGGATACATCAGCATCACGCAAACAAAATGCTAGCAGTGTCGCTCATCGGCTGCAACAAACAGAGAGCAATGCAGAAAAGGCTGAAAAACTCCCACACTCATCCAAACGCACAAACATTCAGGCTCAAGGCACACGAGCGTCGCTATGTATCACTTCCCTCTTCCCCTGTCCCATATAGCACTCATTGTTCGGTGGGCCCATCGACTGATCACTCCTGCGTTGCGAGCCTCTTGAAAAATTCCCTCAGGACCTCTCACAGGTACGCGCGCATCTCCGTTTATGACTGGGTTGAAAGAATGCGGGCCAAGAGAGAGAGAGAGAGAGAGAGAGTAAGGGAAGGCATCGTGCGACAATGGGTCGAACCGCAAGGAGAGGCTTCCTGAGTCATGCTCTTATACGTATAGAAGATGTGCGTATACTTCTCGAGAGCGCAGGTGTCGTACTTTGCTGTCTGTGTGTGTATATATATATGTATGTAGATGCGCTGGCAGGTATATTTTTGGCGAAACTTTCTCTATGCAGGCTTGGGTTGGGTGCACAGCGAAGGTACAATGATTGACGAGTTATGGAGTAGCTTCGTTTCTCGTTGCTTTGCGTATCGTTGCGATAATCGATGAATACGGAGCTCATTTTGTAATTGGTTGCGTAGCTATCAGAGAAGTTCAGTTTATCGTTCGTTTATTTTGGATGATAAGCCTATGAAATTAGATTTTTTAAATGGTTGTAATTGTAGCAGCTACGCATTTAATTCAATAATGAAACTTTTCATTGTCAAAGACGTATTTTATACGTACGTATGAAATATTTACGTACATATTCATTTTTTGCGTGTTTTTTGGGGAAAGTGCTAAAACCGTTTGTTGACGAAATAAAATATTGTTGTCATGGCAAAAAATGATATACCCTTGCTAATTGTAGGATAGACCAGAGAACAGAAGGTCGACCTGTAATTAATATACTTTTTTTAGTCACGGTATAGAAACTCAAGCGAATGTGTACAATCAAATTAAATACTTTTTTAATATAATTTATCATTTTGGGAAATTACTGAATTCAATGGACAAATATTCCTCAAACATATCCAGAAAATAAACAAAACGAGATACAACGAACAACTTGTTTCAATTATCCTTCTTTTTAAAATCTACACACATTCTTTTCACAGACGCCCTCAACGCGGTACAAGTGAATTCTACTTTCATCGAGACGAGCGATAAGCCGTGCACGTATATATATATATATATATATACGCGAGGGTACAAAAAATGAAGCAAAGAAAGAGAAAGGGAAATTGGCGATACGCGGCGGCCTGCTCCCCCTCCCCCTTTGATAATTGGCGATTGGATAACCGCGAGGTTATCGGTCTCTCGGCCAGTAGAGAGAAAAATGTCTCTTTCTCTCTCACTCTCTTTTAGCTCTCCGATCCGGTATATTATGTATCGCGAGTTCCAGAGTGCACGTATTTATACGGGACGAGTGTGCGTACGTGCGCGAATGCGAGACGAGTTTTTATATATATATACATATGCTGGGCGAATGAATTCGCGCGAGGCGACGAGCTGCAGTTGTCTTGGGCGGATAGTTTTGAGATTCGGCAGGAGCGACGAACTTTGTTTGCGAGTTTATCGGAGAGATATAATTGCATTAGTCTTGGATATTCTTGAGAATTGAGATACTTGAAATATAGAAATTTCTTCGACGACTGTTTGGTTCGCGTGTCTTCGTAACAAATGTAAAATATCTTTTTATAGCCGTAGACGTTACCCTGAAAAGATTATATCATAGTTCATTGTCTTATCGCTCGTATTCTGCAATAAATCCCAAATGTATTACATCGATATACATACATCTTTTATCTCTCCGGTTTCCAATCGTTGTTTCATTATTAAACATCTGCAACATTTAGTTGCACTCGCACACATTCACGATCCAAGAAAAGAAACATAGTTTCCTTCCCGCGCAAACGCAGACGTCTTTATAATAATGCAAGTCGCGTCTCAATCCACCTCCAGCTACATCTTTTCATCCTCCTCGCACTAGACACAACGCCTCCGCACACACGTATATATATAATGCACATGGACATGACGCTCGCTCGCTTCCCTCCCCCCCCAGTCATCATAATCCAGCTCTCTCGCTCTGTACTCCTCCGCGGCGACGACAACGACGACGGCATTCCACGACAGAGCGGCGCGACGACGATGGGGACCAGCCTCCACTGCTGTTGCTACTGCTGCACTTCGGTCGCGATGATGCCCTTCGTTCTTTCGAAAACGGCCTGGGGAGGCAATTTTACGAATGCTTCCGCGACTCGTTATTGTTGAATTTTGGGCCTTCGCACCGAGATGTAAAATGATGAGGGCGTGTGTGAAACAGTTCGGCAGTATAATTTTAACGAATATTGCATTGGCCATTGCTATCTATAGCGATTAATCATAGAATCGTATGGACTATAATAGCGGTAAAAATGTTGTTCCTCAATTCTTCGCAACAGCTGAATGCGATTTCCTCGTATAGAGCCTGCATGCACGTACATATATACGCGCGTTTGGCCAGTATGGGCAAAATTAGCAATTCGAAAAGCATGAAGCACACCCGAATGGCAAGTGCATTACTCTGTACAATTTAGTTTTGAAACTCTCGCGGGTAAACTCGCGCGCGCGCGCGGACCAAATGCATCCTCTCCACTCTTCTCTTTCGCGCGCGGTGGCATATCGCCGACACCATCCCCTTCCATATATACCAAGCCTGCTGCTCCCAGTTAGTTCGTGCGAGGCGCGCAACTTTCTCTCTCAAAAGCAAGTGTGAAATTTCAAAACTACCGCGTCTAATTCGCGTCGAGGCAAAGAAGTGCAATTAGCGTGATAAATGGGGAACCCTCGATATATAAATTCGTGGAGCTTTTGTTCACGCTTGTGTACAGTTCGAAATTGATACTGGCGCGATGAAAGAACGAGCTATACGATAAAACAGTGTTTCGATGCGAAAGCATATTAAATTTTATTTATTATTTTTGAAAAAAAAGCCTGTGTTTATAAGATACTTCAGTACGAGAACCGCAAGCTTATCGCTATCGCTTATAGATTTCCTCTCCTCAACTTTTTAATCAGCACTTAGCCTAATCACACAGGAAAAAAAAAAGAATTCAACAACCACTTCTCGGTCTCGCGCGCAGTAACGTCTACGCTGCTGCAGAAAAAAAATCTGCAATACTTAGCTCCGAATAAAATTGCTCGTCTCGCTCGCCGCACAGTGAATCGGCACATAATATCGTCCATCTGCTCGATCACAGTCATTACTGGTATAGGCAAGCAAGCGAAAAAAAGAAGAAAAAGACAGGCGGCTCTTGAATTAAACAAGCTCATATAATTATCGACACTCGTCGGGCTAATTGTGTGTGTGTGGCCGGGCTGAACTTTTAATGTCGCGTCAGACGAGAGTATAGCCGTACACGCGTCGAATAATTCATGCGTCTCTTAGCTTCACCTCATCGCTCGAGTCTCCGGCACCCAGACGATCGGCTGTTTCTTCGCTCGCGCGCCCTAACTTATTGAAAGCTTCTTTCCTTCACACTCGGCCCGTTTTGCTCCTTTTTTCCTTTCCTTTTCTTGGGCGAGTTGGAGGAGGTAATTAAAAGTCCAGCTGAAATTCGGTTGCGGGGTGGCGAGGAAAGGAAAGTAAAAGGGAGTGGTTGATTTTTTTTTCTTTAATGCGATGAAGAAGCTTTTTCTTCTGGCTGATGTTTGATTTGTTGATTAAGGTTATGCATTGACATTGTTAAGGGAGATCCCAAACTAGATTTTGAAGTGGAAATTTTTCAAATCTCCACATCAACGTTATCGTCTAACGAAAAAAGCACAATTTTAATCACGCTAAAAGTCTTAACGCGACAAAAACTCAATAAAAAATCAATGCGTTGAACAGTTTACGAAATAAATCTCTCAATGTACAAGTCTCAATTCTTGGTACGATAAAAATCAGTTAGCGCCCAGTTATCATTAAGTATCGATAATAAGCATACACCTCGTTTCTTACGACACGAACGATCATACAGAAAACTGACGTAGTTGACAGAAATGGATCATTCGTATAGCTCACTCTAATTTCTTTTACGACGTGGGCATAATCGTTTTCTCGCCACGCCGTCTGCAGCACGACAATCAAAGTCTTAAGCGGCGTATAGGACAAGTAGCGACAGATCAAACGACAATTCGTTCATAAATAACGAATTCTCGCTCCACGGCAACTTCCCGGCAAATCTTTTGAGTATACCCTCAATGAAAGCAGCAATCAGATTTGACATATTATTGGCAATATACGATTGTGCGTGTATCGGTGTAGTATATACAAATACACAAAGATAAATGTATGAATATTTATGTATAACAGCAGCTTTTTCATCATCTCCTCTTACAACTATACGAATCATCAACCATCGCCACTTTTACATCCTCTCATTTACATTATACACTAACTTATACGAGAGCTCATATATGCACTCAACGCTAACTTCGTAAAACTCTATGCGCATCAACGGACGGTATAATACGTCTCGCCGTGTATAATACGTCTGGCTTATGTATAGAACGCGGGCGACACGAAAGTATCTCTCTGCGTTGGGAAGGTGTATAATAATGCAAGAGAGCTGAAGGAGGATCGGGGAGGTATAAGCTCGAGAGCCGCAGAACTGCTACCTGCCTTGCCTCTCGTCTTCTTCTGTTTATTACATATATACCTGGGCCTGCACTTTTCTCTCTCGCGTGCGCGCGCGCGCTTTCCTATGGTTAGACTGCAGTGGTGCTCTTGCCGATCGTTTTGCCGCCGCTTCGTGGAGTATCGATCATTGTATCTCATTCGGTTCGATATTCAGATGAAATGATTGAATCAATAGTCAGAGTTAGATTTTTAAATGTGTGAGATAACGTTCGCTTCACACATACACAGTATTATTTTACATGTACTTCTTCCTTTTTCGCAATCGATCCCGCCTCCAGACCATCGCGGATAAAACAAAAATCGGATCAGAATGATATTACCTGGCGACTAATCGGCAAAAAAGACACTGCAGCCAGTTCGAACAGTCGAACGAGCCCTACACTCTAAAGTACAGTTTTGCAAGTCGACGATTCCCTTCCACGCTTTGTTTTTTTGTTTAAAGTCTCTCGCAGAGAGATAACCTAAAGGAGCGTGTAAAACGCCGTGCAAAAATCGCAATCTCGCAGCAGCAGAGGCAAACGTCGAGGAGGAATCGGAAAGTCACGCGGGGCTCCGGCAAAGTGCAAGCTGGTATATAGGTAGAAGTAGCTATCCAAGTCGGCCCCCAGACGCAAAAAGACAACGCGGAGGGTAACGGGACGGCGCGCGGCGGAGGATATACGTGTGCGGCGGGGAGAGAAAAAATTTCGGGATTCTCTCGTGCTTATGAATTCTTCGTGGCGATATTGCGCGCGGGCGCGTAAGTTGGTGTTTGGTATCGCTATAAATTGCTGGGTTGATTTAAGCTTGGAATTGCTCGATCGCGCTATGGGTTTTTTAAATTTTTTTTCATCGACGAGCCTCTGCATGTTGTCAAATGAAAATTGACGTGAATCATATAGCGTGTGTTTGTGTATAGTTGAAAAAGGTCAGAGCACAAAAGTTGAATGTGTATATAAAGTAATAGATTACGAATATCGCTATTAACTTGCAAAGACGCATTCCTCTTCACCTGCACTGCATCAATCGAAAAAAAAAAATCCCTCGTACACGAAAAATTCGAGAATTCGTTACCAGCTCAAGCAGCGGCAGCTCGGCAGGAGAATGAGAACCGTTTGCTATTCGCCAGTGAAGCGGTTCTTCGCTCGCTACATAGCGTCGGAGTAGACTTGGCTTGGCCGGTTGCTCTCTCTCTCTCCCTCTCTCTCGTATTCTTCGTTCTCTCAAGGCCGCCGCTCCTCGGATCCTCGTCTCTCTCTCTCTCTCTCTCTCTCTCTTTCTCTCTCTCCGTCTCACTCTCTCGCACGCTCGCGCGCGCGCGTTCCCCCTTTTTTTTCTTCTTCTTACCTCCGGCGAGCGAACGCGCGCACCTTCGACGCTATAGGGCCGTGTGTTCGTCGATGATGATCGCCGTGAGCCAGCGACATGAGGATGTTGAAGGTGAAGTCGCGACGAGAAATTTTCGAACAACTTCGCCGCGCGATTTTTTAGAGTGGTTTTTAAAATGACGAGTTTCTGGGTGATTAGTATTTGAAAGGCAGGGAGACTCGTTATTTCTTGGGGATCATTGTTTTGACGCTGTCCGTTAAGTTGGTGATTGACGAAAAATTGCCTCTCGTTCGGATAGAAATGTTTGCAATTAAATGAAGCATACTTCAGAATAAGAAAGTATGACAGTGAGCGAAATACTGAAAAAATTTCAATATCTATTAAATTAAAAGAATTATTTAAAAATTGGTGATTTTCACAAGCTTTGTTAATGAACGAAATTAATTATATATATATATATAATAATTTTTTTTTTAACAAAAAGATCTAACAGAGATGAATTTCAAGTATATCTTTAAGATCGGGCTTCTTTAATTTAATTATAGATCCTGAAAAAAGATTTCCTTTATTTTAAGTTGCCAGGCCTTCGATATAGAATTGCCACAATAATTTTTCCGCGAATATCGAACATGACATAGTATAAACACGAGACGAAAGTGAAGATTAGAACTGCGAAAAGTCTCTCGGAGCAGTAGTTGTTTGACTTTCGTATACGCTTTTTTATACGCGTACAGACAAGAAAAGAGCCGACAGATAATAATAGCGATTGCAGAGTCCGCGTCTCGGACTCTTGGGGGCTATACTTTTTATTAATAATAAGCACCGCTGCAAGCGCTGCACTTTTTTTGAGAAGAAAAAAAAGAGAAGACAGTCTCACTCCCGAGAGGCGAGAGAAATTATTGAGCGACTCTTGATTTTTGAAGATTTCTAGTGCAAACATCGAGGATATAAAAGAGCGATAAATATTCCAGGAATAGCTGATTCATAAATTGTTTCTCAACCGAGGTATAACAGAAAATAAACACTGATATATTTTTGCTGATATCTGTGCTTTGAGCCAAAGAGTTTTGAATATAGTTTACCCGTTCAACGAACGCTTGAAAAAGTTTAGTTTGTTATTTAGTTTTAATGTCAGCGATTCGAAGCACTAATTGACAATGTTTATTAACGATTTGCTTTCTCTTTTTTGTTGCAGGTAAGCAATTTACAACTTTTGCACGAAATAAGAATCGCATGTTCATGGTTGGTAAGTCGAAACAACTGATCAATTTTTTCTTACTTTGTTTATCATTGCAACATTGTATTCGAGTTGAAAGAAGAAGAAAATTCGGTTACACATGCAAATAAAAATGTACAAATACCATCTTGAAAATTTATAAGTTATCACACTGAAGATTAAATTGATGCTTCAGTATATAAAATGTTGTTTGCTAAACAAGTGAATATTCATATAAATTTAATTCTACACACTCGAGTCATAAACTCATACAGAAAACTTGCTATTCATGCATTTAACGTATCCCAAGCATAAATTCGCCGAGCAAACCGGGCTCATCGAGCTAGCGTGATAGAATTACGAAAAAAAAGCACGTGTAACTCACGGCGGTGATGGGGAAAAATGGTGCATGATTCACTTGTAAATCCGCGCCCTCCTTGTTTTCCCAACGGAAAGAGAGCTGCTGCTACACGAGTGCGCCACACGTTCCTGAGTGTAGTGCACCCCGGCAGTTTATACGGGGAGTACGCGCGCGACGCGGTGGGGAGGGGGGGGGGCTAAAGCGATCGCGCGGCGAAATTTACATGCGTCGCGGTCTAGTCGCCGACTCAGCAGCGACTCGCTTGCTGACGCGCAATCCTCTCTCTCTCTCTCACACACACTCTGGTTCTCCATACTCCCGCTTCTTCGTTTTCCTCCTCCTCCACCCCCACTGAACACACTTGGCTATATGTGCGAATCGCTGAGGCGTGCGTCCCCGCATCTCTCGGGCCTTCAGTTATACTCGTCCGAGACTTACAAGAGTTTTTAGATCCATTGGTGTTTTAGACGATTTTTTTAATGATATTATCGAGTTTATTTTGACTGATCGAACTGTATCGATAAATTGATCACACGCATGAGTATAACCGTTAGAAAAATATTGACAATGAGCTTAAGAAAAATCTTACAAGCTCAATCATTATAGCATATAAATTGATTTAACCTTTAGACTGCCGGGATTTTGAAGAGCGTATCGCCCTCAGAAAACTGGTATTTAAGGTACCTTATATCAATGATTGATCATACAAACAGTGTCGATCATGGGGTGCGTCTATATATTGATTCTCCGGCAGTCTAAAGGTTAATACACGAAATGGTACAGGTTGGAATTTAAAATTTGTAAATGATTGGAAGGTTAAGGGCCAGTTAAGTGTAAAAAGAATGCTTTCGAGAAATGGTGAATTCCATAGCACGTACAGCGTATAGGTGAATAGTGCTTTTCATGGATCGTGCACCTGATCCATTCACGCTTTAACATTTGCTCGCACATTGTGCACTTAACAAATCGTTGCCTCCGTTAATACGTTTTTCATTAAAAGCTTTTTCGTTACTTTCAGCGATTGAATTATTATAATATACTTTCTGTAGCTTGAAAACACGTGTCGTGAAAAGCCTTTGCTCCTGGCACGATCCCTACGACATTCAGTGTACGCGTTTACTTTGAGCCGGCGACTAGGCTTTTTCCTGCATGCACACAGTTTTTTTTAAACGTTGCCTATATATCTGGTGTTCCAGAACCGCGCGCAGCCAGAAATATCGTGCACTGGAACCTCTCCCCATCGTGTTTCGTGCTTCCTTCCTTGTACTCCTCGACTATTTGTTTGGGCTTTTAATTTTTTTTCTGTGCTCTATTTTTCACCCTCGCACTATAGTTTGATCTTTTCTCTTACACTTAGTCGAGTCTTTGATATTTTTATGAAGATCTGATTTTCCGAGTCTTTTTTCCATGTATTTTATTGATAAATTTTTTAATAATAAAGTCTTGATAAACGTTATCGCTGTAGAACATACGAGTCGCAATTATTCTGGAGTTAAAAGCACGTGTTTCATTTCTTCAATAATCACAATTCAAGTAAAAAGTCATTGCGATAATTTGAAAGATATTTATTTATTTATCTATAATATAATACAAATCAAGCTGTAGGCACTTTTGTTAATAATTTTTTATCGTCAAAAATTTTCTCTCCCGCCTCGGCGTTTCCCTTGCTCCTCGCGCCACACACGCCTCAGTTCTTAGCAGTCATCTGTTCCTCCCTCGCGCATCGTCTACTCCATACTTCGTTTCTTTTTATACTATCCGTACGGGTCGCTCGACCTCTCCCTCTGATTTTTATAACTCCATTTTTTTACGTACATTTTCCGCCGGCGCTTTTTATAGACGGGAGCCACCGCGCGTTCCCGCGGTGACGTCAGGCGCGACGTAGACGATCACTATACGGGGATCCAATGAGACGAGACGACAGACGGAACATGCGACCGTGAAGGGGTCGATTTTCTCTCTATCTCTCTTGCTTTCGAGTTTTCCTTGCGAGCATCTGTCCCATCGCTTCGTTGAATTTTACGAAATAGAATTTAGAGAGCGAAAATATTTTTTAGATAAATCGCAAACACCCCGTACTTGGTTCATTGGTCCAATCTGCATTCCTACGCACAATTTAAAAATGCTTCTCGGTATTTTTATAATGATCATTTAACGATATTGAAATTCCATCTTGCAAAAGTCCTCATCAGGTGCGCGTAACAATAAAAACGAGCCCGTAATACGGTCCAAACTGTTATAAAGTTCATGTTCCGCTAATTGCAGTGGCAGAGCATCTTCCTCCAATGTCTTTTTATCCTGCACGGATCGAAGCGTGCAAAACCCGTTTTCTCACCGAAACACTGTTCGTCTTCGAAGTGGTAATGAAAAGTTGCGAGAAATATAATGATCAACGACCGAACGCGCCACAGCCTCGAGTTTTTATCATTACGTTTTACGAGCGCGCGGCCACCGAATCTCTCGGATATCGCAGTCGTTTATACAACACAGCGAGCTGCAGCCGTAATATAAAATTTCTTTTATACTTTCTTTGCAATCTCAACGCCTCGATGCCGCATATACCAAATCGTCCACTCTACGCTAATGCTAATTTTCAGAAAAGTCCCTGTATGCGCTGTTGCGTATGATGTGTGTGTGTATGTGTGTGTGGATCCCGTCGTCTCGAGAAACGAGAAGAAGAAGAAGAAGGAAGGGGTGATAGCGGAGGAAGCGCGGTTTTCGCTCTCTGGCCTATTCCCACGGGAGATCCTGCGCGAGGCTGACGCCAGGATTCCCACGTGCTCTCTCTCTCTCTCTCTCTCTCTTCCACCGGCCGCGACTCTCGCACGCACTCACACACGTGCGGCCATGTGTGTGTAAAAGCATGGTGCGCAGACGCGGCGCGGGCGCTTGGCTCGGCTCTCTCTGCGCCTCTTTATTTCCTGCACTCGAGGCTGTCGACTCGCTGCTGCTGCTTCTGCTGCTTCTGCTGTTCTTGCAGGGTCGCGCGTGTTTTTGGAGTCACGTCGCACCGAGGAGAAGAGAAATCGCTCCTATTTTCGATGGATAATCCAAAGTTGAATATATATTTTTTTATTCGATTTTGATGATACTGATGTGCATGAGCGTGGGTGCAAAACGACGATATTGCTGCGCCAGAGAGCTAAAGCAAAAATTCAGAGAGACGCCGGCGCAGACTCACAATGCGTTCTCTGCCGGCAATCACGTGAGATGCTCTGGTATACGCGACCTCGTGGTATAGTCACTATGCACAGACCCACAGGGAAGGACTAGGAATGCTAAAAAAAGAACACCCGACAGGCGTAGTTTCGGTTAACATTTTACGCCGTAGCTTCTCTCCCTCCCTCATTCTTTCGTGATCCGTTCAACTGGCAACTGCCCCATACGGCGACGAATACACGCAGAATTTCGACGACGAACCTCTGCAGGACAAAAATCGATGTGCAGAGAAAACAAGAGAGATAGAGAGATCGAGAGAGGGAGAGAGAGTCGCAGTGCTCTCGTACCGTGAGCCGAGAGTTTGACATTCAAATTTTCTCTGTTTACTCTGTGCCTGTCGAGCAAATTTTCGGACTGAATTATGCATGGATTTTCCTTGTTTTGAGAGAGCGAAAGCATGAGAGAGATGGGGAGCCTGGGCTAATTTAATTATTCTCGAGATGCGCAATTGTTTTTCGAGAAATCAGCGGGCTGCTGCGTTGGAAGTATAGGAAGGTATTAATACTGCCTTTCGATGCTGTATCGAACAACCTACCTATTTTTCGACCGTATAGAATATAGATTTTTGTCGGTTTACCGTTCAAGACATCAAGTTTTTCGGACAATATGTCTAACAAAAGGTTTAAAATACTGACGAATGGAATCTAATAACTATTTTCAGAATCATTGATAAATATATTTATTCAAATCTAAATATAATTAGTTCGTCGTCAAAAAGTTTCTAAAACATCCTTTATTAAATCATCCACATCAAATCTTCGCACCGTAACATATTTGTAGTAATATCCCCAACTTCTTTGGCAACTCCCACGAAGACTTCTCTCGCCACCTCGTCCACTTATTCTCGGTCAATCGATATATCCTCCAACCAACGTATGTCAAGCCAATCGATATCTCGTAACACGCACATCGATATAACTCGTGCCCGAGCCACAGGTACACCCTGAAAAATCCAATTGGCAATGGATGTACGAATAGTCGCGACGCAACTCGATCTCTCATTTATACTGCCTCTCTTGGTGCTTTTCCGCTGATCGATGAGAAGTTGACTTTCATTCGATCGGCTACAGTCGTTGCCACGTTTGAGTAGCTGCGACTTTTCTTGCTATATTTATAATATAGAGCTCCGGTGTCGTTGAGAACAGCGATTGCATCGATCGCCGATTGACTTTGCTGCGACATTGTATTAGAACAAAGTGAAATGTCGTACGTGCATGATTCTGACACGAGGTAGAAGGTATTGCGTGGCGTGATTCGATGCCTCACCTTACCTTACCTTCTACATCAAAGTTCTCTCAAAGTTTTCCTGGTTGATGCGTGACTAAACGATGCTTATCATCGTTGCGAGTGTGAAAAATCGCTGCTCGACTTCCTGCACTTGTACGACTTGAGATCGGCATTCGAAAGGGGGAACAACGTCAGTGATTAGAGCCTTTTTTCCTTTCGGTTCTTTTGCGATTACGGTATAAGCGTGCATCGTCGATTTCTTAGATGCAGGTGTAAGTTGTAGGTATTTTAAAAATGAAAATGAGAACGATAATGCGATGACGAGGAGAAATGTTGACTACTTGAACATTATCCTGTAGAGTGCACGAAATGTTTCAATTATATACATCATTTAGTTGTTATGGATTAAGTGTGATAATAATGTAACGTAACACTAATTTTATTTATAGTGCGTGTCAAAATTATAACTATGCCAGCTTATTTTATACTCAATAAAAACTTTTATTTGATAAAGTACTTTAAACTTCATCAAAAATATTCCACAATAAATGTTAGCTTAATTTAGGAAATTAAATCCCAATCCAATTTTTTCATTCAGCCTGCGCATAAATGTAAACACGGGCTGACTCGAAAGGTAAAGAGCGCGTAACACTTTACCGTAAAGAAATTTTACAATTTTTTATGATGGGTAATATACATAATTGCATATGTCATTCATAAATAGTATAAATGTGATGAAACGACTTAACATAATTTGAAAAAGTATACTCTTGGTTAATTGGTAGGTTTGAATTATGGATGTTTCTGTTCCATTTAGCGTACATAAGAATTATATATAAGGAATATAGATATATTAATTAGTCGTAGCAGTGATTGATGCTGTTTAGTCAACTTGATCATTGATTACGTTGTCAGTGCGTTTAATTATTACTTAAAAAGCGATCGATAACGGTATAAGTATTCATTCAGTCACGTAATTTATTCATCACAAATAATCTGTGTCTATTCACTTTATGTTTCAATTACGATTGGAGTCTTTTTCTGAACAATATTTACCATAACACAGTATTTTTTTTACATCAAATATATTCTTTCTGAATCAGCCTCATTCCCATACCATATATATTTCACGCTTGACGAAATTCAGAAATAGACTAATACAACAATTATGTTTTCTGCAAACCTTAAACAAACTTTATAAAAATAACATCGCATATCGACTGTTTATCTTGTTTTGTACAACCATTTTTTCTTATAACCAAAATTCTAAAAAATATTTTACTTCGCTATATTTTGTGAAAATAAGGAATCCCAATATTATCGATCAGCTGAAGATAAGTTTTTCATAGGCATCAAGCCAATAAGTGACTTCATCGTTTTGGGTGAGAAGTTGAGGTACACACACGGGGCGCAATCGCGTCACTCGAACGCGATCCATAAGAAACGATAACGGTTATCAGTTGCGCTATCGCCGCTGCTGAATGCTCGTTTTACGTGTACAAGTGTGCTGGAATACCTCGGTGTACTTGTTCGAAAAAGCGTTATTCTTTTTGGTGTTTTTTTCTATTTTCGTTGCTTTGCAAGTTTTTATTTGTATTTGGTATTTCCTTTGGTGACGATTTTCTTAATTCCTTTATGTTTTCAAAAGTTTCTCTTTTGATTCCATCATTGCTTACTTCCTCAGTACACATTTGTTGTCTTAAATATTACTCTAGAAGCTCTTTTGTATTGAATTAATGTAACCAGGTACACAGCTATTGCAAATATCTATACTTAATATTTCGCAGTGTTATATACTTAACATCTTGTATGATTTTTCAGCGTCTTATCTAATCAGAAATCCCCACTGCGAATCTCACGTGAACTTTCAAAGCGATACGGTTAAGGAGCTACACGCACGAGCTATCGAGACATTTTGCACGTTATGTATCTTACCTAATATTATCCTAAGGTCAAGATAATATTTTTATTTATTTCTTGTTAATCAAATGATTTTTATCACATTTACTTCTCAGAAAACCCAATTGAAAATAAAGATAATTTTTATTATCAATAATAAAATGTATTCAATATTGCAATCTGAATATAGTGTAACTTATGGCAATAATAGAGGGCCAAAAAGTTTTTCGACATCTCGTCATAGTATGGCTTTCCAACTTTTAAGGCCAAACTTTGACTTTCAAAACTCGAAAGTTATGTCGAATTTCAATTTCAAAATTCCAGTTAAGTTTTTATTTATTTAAATTTTCTATGGATTAAAACTACGCGAATTCGAGAGCATACGTGATTTTACGTTCATTAAAAAGTTACGTATTTAAGAAAAAAGTAAAATTTGATCAAAATTTTATCATTTTTCGTTTTGTTTCCAAAAATTACGTTAGACCTTGTGTCGATCCGGTGCAAAGTTGAAAGATCAAAAGAAAAGATTTTTCTCGCAACGAATTGATATCTCGCTTAATCAATTTTAAGCGCGTAAATGAAGTAGTTTTTCATTGTTTTATATCATCGAAGATAAAACTCTTTGTTATCTGATTTTTTACGATAATGAATCCGCCAACCCGAGAATAATCTATTACTGCGTAGTTGTAGCAGGAAAGTTTAGCTGATAAGACTGTCCCGCCGATTTTTGCACCTATAGTATACTTTTTCGTACTAACGAAAAATAGTACTCTTTGACACAAATGTCTGAAATTTACAAAAAAACAAAAAAAAAAAAAAAAAACATTCGATATCTCGTCACAGCCAAAACTCCTCAATTTCCCAATCTACGCGAAAAAGCATAAAATCGTGCTTTTCGCGCACAGCAGGAATCAATGTGCACACTGCAACACGCGTCCACTCGTCTCTCTTCGCGATAGTTTATAAACGACTCCGTCGCATGAGTTACGGAATACCCTGGAGATATAATTAGTTGGCTAGCTGGAATAGAGTATAGACGCTTGTAAACTGCATCGGGCGGTACGGTCGAACCGCGAAATGCTCTCTGTGACATAATCCAAGCTCCTCGGCGCATGCGATTGAGTGTATGTGTGTGTGGGTGCACGTAAAGGACTGCGGCTTCGAGCGAACAATGACGAAGAACAATTTTGTTTACGTGGAATTGTTCGTTATTTGTTGCTTTTTTTGCGCAGTTCGGTTTGGATGTCGTTTGTATACAGGAAAATAGATTTTGAGTGCATTATGGGTGAAGATCAAATATGTTTTGAACTGAGAGAATTGAAAAAATTGTCAAACATTAGAAAATAACTGTGATCTATTGTGTTATTCTGAGGACTAAACCAGCTCGAGATATTTTTTACTATCTTATTCTTAGTAGCTTTCCTCATGAAGCTATATGTCTGACAAATGATTTATATGCGTATAAACAGCATTGTTTCACACGTTCCGAAAAGAGTATAATGTTTTATATTTTTCCAAAAGCGGCCGAAAAAAAAATTATTTTCGACAGTTCATTTTATCGAGCATCGCACCGGAACAAGCCTGATAAGACCGTATCTGCTGATAAGAAATATACCGCGGCTATATACGTTTCGACCACGCTCGTTACCGTTACGTCAGAACCTTAACTCTTTTATATAACCTTGAGTAATTTGCACGATTTTCACGAGAACACTCGTGGACGCTTCGTCCGTTCAGCATCAGGAAAAATTTATTTCGGATGCCACGAAAATGCCGCGTGCTCTTCGCGCCAATCGCACCACGCGCGTACGATCGATGTTAATATTTATTCGTCTGCATCGTTTTTGCGGTTGCGAGTGAAAAAATGCGTTGAACATGCGAATGAAAAAACATTTGCTTTGACATAACCACTTGTTGAAGTTAGTTTTGTTTTTTAATTCTTTGCTCTGCGTGTCATTGCTTGTTAACAATGACTCGGTACGATAATTATGAAAATTAATTGATGAAATGAGTGGTTAATGTATTTAGCACTGCGAGAGAAACAATCGTTCAAACTTTGAAAATGAGTAAACGAACAGTTATCAAGGAATCTTGCGCTTAGTATCGTAACTTGGAAAGTTCGAGCATCGTCACAACACCTCGCTTTAAACGGCAAATTCCGCGTGCGATTGCACAGCAGCAGCAGCAGCAGCGCCGGAGCAATGCGGTCCAATCGAATTCGAATTTAACCATCCCTCTCTCTCCTTTCGTCTTTTTACCTCTTGGCCACGTTCGCCCTCGCACCCACATACACACACACAAGCCTCCCCCTCCGTCTATCTCTCTCGCTTTCACGCTTGGTCATCCGTCGATGTGTACGTGTACATATACACGGGGAGGCTCGTAGGGCACGCGGAGTGTGTATGGTATAGTGCAGTTTCGCTCGCTCTCGGGCCTCTGCGGAAGCTCTTGCGGTCGGGGCGTACAGTAACGGGCCACCGCAGCCACGGCGACCGGTGCGGTACCCGTTAACGAGTAGTTATACGCCCCGAGAGAGAGAGAGAGAGGGAGGAGGAGGATAGGGAGCATGGGAGAAAGGTCAATGACAAAAAAGTGTAAGGACACGCGGTGTTGTGTTTGCGATGGACAATGTAACGCGAGCACTGCTTGCACGTGGTGCATATATACGTTGAGACCGTGTGGGTATTGTTTGTTGCCTATACTGACCGTCATGGTTATATCTCGACGACGAAAGGGGGAAATTTAATTTTTTCATGGTGGAAACGTGTTGCGGCAACTTTCTTTTTTTTTTTTTTTTTGAGGGAAAAGTTGTAACGCGAAGTACAATATTTTTGGTCTCTACTTTTTTCAATTTAGTTAATGATCCTTTTGTCGTGGGATAAGTTTGATCCAACGATTCTCTTAGTAGATGACATGTTATTTTCACAGAAATTTTGTTAACGATAAAATTAACTTTGGTTTTAAATTAAAAAAAATTTGGTCGTTGCCACGGTTACTCCTTTCGGAGTCGTACAGTATTTACCCCGCACCTTCATGTAGAAGCATAGTTACATTCCGTTTTTTGTCCCTCCCTTGTCCCACACCACTCCGCATTCGGCCAGCTGTTATGCCTGTGGAGCGGGGAAACCCCATTGACAAACCCAGTGGGATAATTTTTGGGGAAACCCGCTCCAAAATGGCCGACGTATTCAAACGTTCGATTTGGGGTTTACGTCACATTACACAGGCTTGAACTCCGAAATCGTATCATTTCCTACCTCACTCTCACCTAGTGCGATACGAGGTGGAGACACGTAAGCGCTTGGACAAAGTAAGCGCGACAGCAAACGGTTCGATCATCCAACTATTAACCGCGGAGATTGTTGCTTAACCTCGCCGAACGCCCAAGGTGTAAACCTTCGCTACCCCGCCAAGGCATCAGCTGATTTTTATTTTATTGTTATTGTTTAAATAGCAAATATTAAATATATTGATATAAACTGATTATTTTTCTCGCCAATGAAAAACACTGATACAACTAAAAATACATTATATTCGGTAAGTGTACTCAGTTCAAATATTGGTTGTTGATCAATGAAATTTCCACGGTCAGCACGAATCGTTATATACATTCATTCCGCTCGTATAAGCAGCCAGATTTTTCCAACTATAACCTTTATATACTCGTTCCCCAAAACTCTCTAAACTAAGACTAGATCAAATATGAATCATGAAGAAAAAGACGCGAACATATATGTATACATGTACGTACTACCAAACGAGAGAGAGAGAGAGAGAGAGAGACAGAGAGAGAGAAGTAGATTTGTGCCTATATTTAGCCCGATAAAAATACTCCATCGCGCCTCCCGCGCGACACGCACAGGCGGCCTCCTGCATCCACACCACGCCACTTCTTCTTCTGCTCTCCCGATTTAAACTCGCGCGCGCGCGCAAGCTGCGGACACCCAACGTGAGCTTTTTGGCTCTCCGTGGCCCGCCGTCGTCGTCGTCGTCGTCGTTGTCGTTGCTTTGGCCGCATCTATATACAAGCGATACGCTGCCTGGCTAAAATGTTAATCGTGCGGATCGAGTCAGCGGAGCTTGTGCGCGCGGGGAAAAAACAGTGCGCCAATTCTGGAGAACCGCGGGACGCGCTTTTGTCGGTGCGTCGCTTTATAGAGCTATAGGCTTGCGCATATAAAGATATGATTAATTTACACACAGAATACAACGGTTATCTAACATTTTGATAACGACAGTTAATGCAAATGCTATAGTTAATAAATCTGGAAAGTTAAAAATACAACTCTGCGAACAGCTGTTCGATAAAAAATTGTTTCAAACCTCGCGCGGTGAATGACTAGCGAGAAAATATATATCCGTGCGCGTTTAATCTCACTTCTTGTAGAATCTAGGTTTATTGCGCTTTTTGAGTTCACGCGTGCATGTGCACGTTAAAGTAGGACAGCTTCGAGCTCTTGATTATAACATTGTTCCCCCTCCTTGTTCGGCTATTAAATTTTCTTTTTCGATGCAAAAGATCTATGAGACTTGTTTCGTTGTATATCCTGAAACATCTGCCGTTTAGAAAGAGTGTATTACAAAATTGAATAGTCTTGAAATGGTGTAGAAAAGATACGTGGAACAATTGATGAAATCTTTATAGTTCGATTTTTGCACCGTGTTTTTTTTAGATATAGTTATCGCTCACTTTATCTGCCGCGTATGAGTCATGCAGCGCGGTAACTATTTCTATTATCGGATCCAGTTCTTTATTATTTTTTTAGTTTGTCATTGCATCGCTCTTCATACGAGGTTATGATTTTTAAAAAGCATTTAAAATTTAAAGCTATTTTTTTGCACATTTATTATGATACAGCTTGAGGGTTACGATTTGAATAAAGGATTTTGAAAACGTACTACCATATAATATTTTCCTTTAAATACAAAATTAATACAATCTAAATCGCCCTTAAGAGAAAGCAAGCAATTTTCTTTCGATCAGAGTAGACTTGCTTCAGTACAGAACAGCCCCCCAAGACGCAATCGCAAACTGCATCGCCCGTCATCCTCGTCCGTATACTCGCAGAAATCGCAGTTTATTCCGACTTTCCCGTGCGCCATGTTTTCATTGTCGTCGGCTTTTGTCGTCGTTATCGTCGCACGCATTATGCAACGACGATCGCGCATGCGCTTCGTC
>UELU01136533.1:63673-86455 GCA_900490025.1 Megastigmus dorsalis | reverse complement strand
GTCTTGAAATGGTGTAGAAAAGATACGTGGAACAATTGATGAAATCTTTATAGTTCGATTTTTGCACCGTGTTTTTTTTAGATATAGTTATCGCTCACTTTATCTGCCGCGTATGAGTCATGCAGCGCGGTAACTATTTCTATTATCGGATCCAGTTCTTTATTATTTTTTTAGTTTGTCATTGCATCGCTCTTCATACGAGGTTATGATTTTTAAAAAGCATTTAAAATTTAAAGCTATTTTTTTGCACATTTGCAAATTGCATCTAAATCGCCCTTAAGAGAAAGCAAGCAATTTTCTTTCGATCAGAGTAGACTTGCTTCAGTACAGAACAGCCCCCCAAGACGCAATCGCAAACTGCATCGCCCGTCATCCTCGTCCGTATACTCGCAGAAATCGCAGTTTATTCCGACTTTCCCGTGCGCCATGTTTTCATTGTCGTCGGCTTTTGTCGTCGTTATCGTCGCACGCATTATGCAACGACGATCGCGCATGCGCTTCGTCTAACTGATGTATACATATACGTGTATATGCGTGCATCACTGCACGAGCTGCAGGTCGTCGCGAGTCAGATCTCATTAGGCGACCTCGTGATATACTCGCTCTGCTCTCGTCTTTTTGCTTCCTCTTCTTCTTCTTCTTCTTCTTCTTCTCCTCCTGCTTCTTTTTTGTTCTCGGCGACGACGTGTGCTTTGTTTTTTGTTCCCTCCGCTTCTGATCTGCGGGGAGAGTCAGATTTATTGCTCTGTTATTGTGTATGCAAGAGCGACCGATTAGCGATGGATCGGCTATCGAGAGAGTTTCTTTTTTTTGTGAAGAGCGTGAAAGTGTCTAATGTCATTCGATTTTTTAAACAGATATCGTTTTACAAAATACGAGTTTTGGTTCGGTAGGCGGTTTTATGTGCACGGATTTTAACCTTGAGACGATCGATTCTTTCTTTTAACCTTGACTCTGACGATTTGTTTCTTTTTAACTGATTACAATTGTATCTGCGTGTTGTTCTGACAAAACAATCGGTTTGACCTTTTATCGACTGTTTATGCATTTATTTACTTAATAAAAACTCGATTGAGTCACAGTAAATACGTGTGATACAGATTGTTTTTGTGGCGTTAGCACTTATCGGTCAAACGAAGAAAGTCAACATAAATTGCACGTCGAAGATGCACAAAAATCCTACCTAACGCGGAATATTTAAAATTTTCCTTCCTCTTTCGTCAAGCTATACGCGCAATGCTCAAAGTCATATAGTCCACATTATCAACGACTCGATGCGCACCATAATCCAAGACTCATTCTCCAAGCAACGCACAGTCCAAATATCACTCCAAATTCTCCCAATCCACACTGTCACTGCAGACTCAAAAGCCAGCTCCAACAAATCCCCCAGCAAAAACCCGCCACCGCGCAATCTTCCACTATGTATATATACACACACACTCGATCTTTTTGCTGCCGTACAATCGCGCACGTGCTCACTGCGCCGGCAGCGACACACACACACACTCACACACACAGACTCATCGTATGTGGGCACACACAAAGTGCAGAAGCGCAGGCGCATGAAGCCGGGAGGTGCATGGAGCCGCACGCGACGCGCTTGCGTAAACGATCGACTTCTTGCGAGCGGTGTGTGTGTGTGTGCGTGTGTGAGTGTGTGATGGATATATACGAGGAAGGTGAGCAGACGTACGCGTGCATTATATACCTACGGCGCAGCCGCGCTTTGAACTTTGTGCGTAAACGATGGACGCGGACGCGGATACGTGAGCGGACTTTGCATCGGCGCGGTGGTATGGAGGTGACGGGAACTCGGACGGGAAATTGAAGGATGGGCTATCGGAAAATTTGTGTGATAGGTTGCTGGCTTTTCTTTTTAAAGGAACGATTTGTTGTGGCATTTATTTTAAGTGATTTGTTGCAGCACATTGAAGTGTATCGTTGATAAAATGCGTTTTATTTATTTTGATTAAAAAAAATCAATGGGAATTAGCCGAATTTTATGCAAACCCAACAGTTACTTTCCTGGACAAAATGAAATAAATTTTCCATCTTCAGATCCTCTAGTTTTTATTATTAAAATCTAGCAATTCTTTTATAAAGATTTTGTCATACACGAATAGTCTCATGGATTTTAGATCCAAGCTCAAAAATCTCAGTCTTGAATATTCGTGAAAAAGACGAGAAGCTTGACGTGAAAAACTCGTCATTTCCTCATATTTGCGAAGCTGCTCGGTCCGCAAACGTTTGCTCAAAGTCTATTTGGATTCTGGTTTGACGCTCGTCCGTATACGATTGTCACCCACTTGTCGTACTCCTGCTCACCGTCCATAACTTTAACGATCTCGCAAATTCATTATCCTGCCGCGCAATCGACAAAATCAATCGTCGCAAGTGCAATTACCATTTGTACAAGAAAAAGGAAACGAGCAGAAGCGAAATAATAATACGCGGGCGAGCTTCGTTCGAGAAAAGCTATAAAACGATCCAAATCGCGGCGACGGCTGCCTATAAATAAAATCCTTCCCGGAAAGTACATGAAAAATCGCCTCTACGTGGGCGCTGAGCTCAGCTCGCTCCGCTCTCGCGAAACTATATAAAATTAAAGAGCTCGAAATATAATGCGCGCGTACGCTGCACACTATCTGAATTTATGCATATCTCGTTACCTTGGCTGTGCTGGCGTTATATACGCGTGTGTTTATTCGCATCGTACGATTCTCTTCTCTCTCTCTCTCTCTCTCTTTCTCTCTTGGCGCGAGAGCGAGGCGAGCGAGCACACACACACAAAGCGAAGTATAGCCTCGGCGGCTGAGCGGTGCACACGCTTTATTTTTAGCTTTTTAAGCTTAGTATTAGGGGCGCCGACGAGGAAAGCAAGTGCAATTATTCCCCGCTAAATGATAAACTTGGGACTAGCCGCTGCGATTATAGGAATTCGCTGGTAGATTCCAATGGGTTGATTGTTTGTTAGGTTGGGGAGGTTAGGTGGACGGACCTTTCTCCGTCAGTAAGTCGTTGTTTCTTTTGATATAGAAGTATATTTAGATGAAAATTAAGAATAGCGTAATTGTCTCACGAAGATAAACACATATGCTTTATCGGACTCTCATTGCATTACCGTGCAAAAAGATCAAGATTCTTTTTTAAATTACCTCAGTTATTTCGAATGCACTACACTGACCCTCATCCTAATCCAATTTCTTTCAGCTAGTGGAAAATATGATTTATTTTCTATGCGCTGCGAATATCAAGATCGAATATTGCACTTTATGATTTTTGTCCAACCGCGGTGATGCATTACTACAGAATCGTGTCGCGCGTGATAAATTAATTACCATCGGCGATAGTTAATTAACTGAAACGAATCAATTAGCAGCCTAATAGATATATAGTTCAACTAGTAAGTTGATAAAGTGAGATGTGCATTCAATGAAATTTCGCAAATAGTCATTAATTTGGTTGGGATTAAAAAGCTCGTGTTAACGTAAGCATATTAGTATGCTCATTTATCAGTCGATATTTTACTGTAAAGAATAGCAAATGAACAGGTTTTGGCTACGATCTTGAAGTAAATCTTGTTCTTTCAACACTGCTGAAATCAATCGAAACTCTGCATTATTTTATCAAAAATTATAAAGCTTTCATTCAATACCATCAAATCTCTTTTCTTTTCTCATTTAATCCGAATAATCTGCGAAGTCGTCCGTGATAGTGTTTCGAGGGTATACATCGAATATCGCTTCGCGCTTGTCACGTCCGTATTCATGCAACTCGAGCCGCACGGTCTGACGCGATCTACAGAAGAGCTCGTACCTGTCTGCACCTCCGTTCTTCCATCGGATTTACTTCTGTCACTCTAATCACTATTACTATCTTGTACGGTCTTTCTTGTAGTTTCGATTGCATTGGTGGGAAACGCAAATAATTAATTTCACGAGGCCGTTTACCGAAGCATTATATCGATCCCCCCTTACTTGGTACACTCCACCCTCATTTTCGGTCCCCAACGATACCCAGTAAAATATTAATAGAGGCCAAAATTCCACGGGCGCATGCCACCTATTAATAGGTCGGTTCGCTAGTAGCGGCGCACTTTTCGCGCATAGAGCGCTACACTGCACGACACGCGTCGACGGCGTCTGTGCACCGCGTATAATGACCTCGCAGCGACGACGACGACGACGACGACGATGACGATGACGATGAAGGTGGCCGAACTGCACTCTCTCTCTCTCTCTCTCTCTCCTTATCTCGATTTAGCTGTCAAAAGAGCCACGATGCGACGCAGACAGAGACACACACGCGTGGATTGCGCGCCACATCGTCCGTGTAATAACCAAATCGGCCATTTCTACGGAAATGTATATGCCCTGCGACTGCCGAGTGCAACAAAGTAGACGCGGTGAGGACATGGTATGTTCGTGCGTCTTAATTAGTGGCTGTTAGTCGTTCGCGCTTCGATTGCGTGTCATATCGGTCGATAAGCACGCAATAAGAACATGGATGAAAATACCATACTTTCTTAAATGACTATTTCTTTACGAAATTGACACAGCATAGGTTTTATTTTCAAATGAACGGTTTTCTATCGTTACGTGATACAAAAAATAGGGCGTACCGACTTCCTGCAGCACTAAAGCAAATCGAAAGGATCCCGCGCAATATCGATATATACACATGCAGTTTCTCAAAAAAAAGATCGTACAACAACGAGCGAGCGATTTACAAGCAATTAAAAAGCAGTTGGGCCGCACGGAAAGCCCAGAGAAATTTCACCGGTAAACGCGGATTATGCATTATTCAAGTCGCGGCAAGAAAAGGATTTTTGCGCGCGTGTGTGTAGGTACACGCGGAAGCTGCTGAGTTTATACGCGAAAGTGAAAGGTTTCGTTGTTGTTGCCGAGGAGTTCCAGTACCTATGTATTGATTACTCGGTTCTTGCCGCGCGCTTTCTTTATCTTGGAAAACGGGAAAATTGCACAATATGAGTAGCGGCGGTGTCGATGGAATGCGGCGAGGCTATGGGTCAGTCGTGTAGTCGCACTTGCCCAGAGGATGTCCTTCTGTGGATTTTTTCATTTAGTGCTTTCCTGCAGTTTTTTCATCATTTCTTACTTTTTTTTTCATTTATCTTCGTTTGGCTTTAAATTTTGACGAAAGTTTTTGGGGCAATGAACGTTCGATAATAATCGTCTGAATGATTTACTGGGAAAATCCAACTTTTTATGAGGGAAAGATTTTTATGCTTCCAAGTGTAACGCATTATCTCGTGTATTTGATGATCAATTACGCGTTGTTACGACATACGCGACACTTATACGCAGCCACGAACTTTCTATAATATGTAGTTTCTAAGAAAATATTTAAATTTTTGGTCTCATAATTGAGTCCAATACTTCCTTAAATCACTCATCTGCTCGATAACCTTTATAATTGTAACGATTTTTCAGTAAAATTCAGAAATCAGTAAAAGGAGGAACGAGTCAGTTTGAATTTTTAAAAAAATGATAAATGAACATTCGTTTCGTCATAAGAATTAACAAAAAATATGATTTGCATTTTACGAACTTTACATAAGTTTAATGATCGGATCGTTAAAATTTGTAATACTTGGTGAAAATTGTACTTTCCACCATTGTTACAGCTCGTTACTACTTGTTTTTTTTAAACTCTGCAAAATCATGTCGTAAACGCAATATTATATCTAAAGTCCGCTTTATTAGTGCGTAAAGGATTAGCCTCTGGAAACAATTGATTTGACGGCAAATGACGCAATGCTCATAAGTTCCCCGTTACAATTTACCTTTCTTAATTTAATAATAAAATCTTTTCTCTCGTTTTGTGAATACAGCGGTATTACCAATTTTCACATAATCATCGATTTTTCACGATACGTCAACTACTATCCATCGAATCGCATTCATTAAACCTAATCTACGTCAATAGTCACAGAGCCCGAAAACTCGAAGCGGTAAATGCAAAATCACACACGGATCGCTAGTATCGCTGACCACCTACTTAAATCGATTACTTATCATAATTAAAAACTATCAACAAGCAATTAACCATCGTTCGCTTATCCAGCACACGAAACGATAACCTACACGAAAGAGAAAGAAAGAAAAAAAAGAAAAGACAGCCTCGCTGCTGCTGCTGCTGCTGCGTATATCCAATTAAATTTTCGCAATCAATTAGCCAGCTGCCATGCAATTACCGCGCAACGCGCACACGCATGCTCGCTTTAAATTAACTTATCGAAAATAGAGAGAGGGACACATATACACGTGCGCGCGTGCCACACGTAACTTTTTAAAGAGACAGAGTCTCCGAAACATATATAAGAGGAGAAGCCGATATTATACGAGTCCAGCGGACCTTATCTCGCCGATATAAACTTCCGATTACGCGGGTATACATTAAAGCGCGGACGTGTCCTGGAAAAGGAATATCGTCTGCTCTGCGGCGTAGCGCGCACACACGTGTACCACCATCGCCGCCGCCGCCGCCGTTGGGAAACGGGCGATTTTTATTCGACGCTCGCAGCCTCTCCTCTTTCAACCCTTGTATCTCTCCGTGTCGTCGTTTATTCGCCGACTTGGAAAAGTATATATAAACCACGGCGGAGCATTTGGTTTATTAAGGAAGCGAATCCTTTTTAGTTCTTTATTGCTTTTATATTTATTGCGTTGGCGAGTTTATTGACTGTCCGATTAAATGTATAGATGTAAATTTAAACCTTCGATTATGTAGTGCGATCAATTATCGAGTACTTAAAAATAGGAGAGTGTTTATTTATAATGCGGTGTCGCTGTCGTGCGAATATTAAATCAGTTTATTTAAGTAACGCTATCATTGGCTTATATTTATTTTGTATACATGATTGGACTTATATTTATTTATAGGATGTATAGACTGCTTGAAAGAAAAGTTATACTATATTAAATTTAGTTTTTTTTTTTTATAGATGATGTATTAATTATATTCTGTTTCTTTTCTGTTGCAGGTAAGCTTTGAATGCAATATACTGCGAGACACTTGCAATTTATACACTGGGAAACTGATAAGTCAATATTTGGTGAGTTACATATAAATTATGTGTGCGTAAAGAGCACTTAATCAAAGGATAATTAATACTATCAATGAAATTTTTTTTGAAGTTAGAGATTATATGCGACAAGTAAAGATTGTCTCGTTTGTAAACAATGCACAGTGTGATAATACGAATTTTAAAATGGATTATCGGAAATGACCTGTGCTGAGTTTCTGGTTTGAGGATGAATTTAGTCCATTTGGTTGATTCTATTAAAAAGACTTAGCAAACACGAACTGAATTTCACGCTATCTTAAACATAAGGTTTTCTATAATTGACTCGCATCACCGAACCTATTACAACCAAACTCAAACATTTTCATTTGAACCTCCCTCAAAATACGAAACAATAAAGCCACATCACGAAACATATCAATTTTCCGCGAAAAGCGCATAGATCAACTCGTCGCGCGCTCTACGCACACGAACGCGAGTGCGATAGTGTTAAAAAGGGGACACACAACGACGGCGAAGAAGAGAAGGATGGGCCGGGCACACTTATATACTCGCGGCATTGCGTAAGCAAAATATAGAACGGATCGCTGTATAAGTGCACGCGTGGCGAGAGTTCCGAATTAGCCGCACGCGCGGCGGCTTGACGATGTTGCCATTATACGAACGGCCCAGCTCTCGACCGCTTGCTGAACATGCGTCTTACGGGTCGAACCGCCTGCTGGTGGATTTTGCATGTGTTTGGGCGAGTCGTGGTGACTTTTTTTGTCGTGGTCGGCCTGCAAATCCTTTACATGCTTTGATTGAAAGACGATTAACATTTTTATGAAATTCTTATTTTTTTTTTACGCTAATAGTTGCAGCGGAAAAAAGATTTATTACAAATATTTCATTCCGTAATAATTCCATGAATATTATATACGATTACGCATTTTCGATTCGTCAATGTTGCGTCATTTTATTTTCAATCGCATATCTTTCTATCTTTGATTTTATTTCGCGGTTTTCCCTTCGTGCCACGCATGATCTATATGCGTCTTCATCACTCTCCATTCCATTCTCTGTCTCTTTCTCTCGGTACCACGTGTCTTGTTTATGTGCAAGCCCCAGCCGCGTGTTCTATTATTGTGGGTCGACGTCATGGATTTCCATTAATTTCGATGCGTATTTCGGAAATGGGCACAAAGTATTCGGTCTCGAGACTCTTTTTCGCCCGTGTGCGTGTGCCGTTCGAGCGGGTGGAATTTTTCTTTGTTCGGAGTTTTAGGTGGATATTTTTGACGAGCACGACCCCCCGCCCGCGCCGATCCAGGAGCTTTTTTTATTCCATTCAGACCGAGTCGAGGCCCGCGCTTCTATATACTTGAGATATATGCGAATTCATAAACTCCGCGGGTTGCCGGAACGTTTCGGTTTTAGAACTTTTTACTGGTGGAAAATTTTGGCTAAATATTTCCTGCGAGATCGTATATCAATGTTTTGTATAAATTGGATGATGACGGCTTTAGCGATAAAATAGTAGAAATGATACTGTAAATCAATCCAAGATCTAGAAAAACAAAAGCATAAAGTTCGTTTTTGACATTCCGCTTAATCTGATTTCATCGTAAATTATTAATTACGCGGCGCTAAAATTGATTAGCGTATACAACATACGTTAGAGGTTGCTTGATTAAAATGCATTACTTTTATGGACTCAGCATTGAACTAAATCGTAAAAATTCCACGAGACTAAATTCGGTGTGGTGCAAAAACTGAGAGCACAAAAAAATTGAAATGATGTCTTAATCTAACCTCAATAAATTAACTACCCGAGCGCATAAACATCCCATTTCCACGGTCTTTAATGCGAAACTAATAATACGTTTTAGCTGAGTTAGTAGCTCTTACGACGAACCTCTGCCGTGCGTGCTTCGCTAACCGGCGCTGACCAACTATTTTTTATCACTTTGAATTAATTATGAAGTTGCAAAATATTATGCGAACTGCCATATAGTTTATTTACTTTTACCAATTCATCTACAATTTATTGATTGAAAATATTACAAAATTGCTTTGCATATTTATAATTAATGCTTCACGAACGTTAAACATTACTCGTTCTATATCTTTTCGAAATCTTATACAATTATTACCGATTTTTGTATCGAAACTCATTTTTTCTGGTCTTTCGCTCGCTGTGGACAAACAAAAAAGAATCAACCCTAAAGACTCGAAACAGAAACCTAACCAATCCCAAGATTTTTCTCCCTTGATATACCCGGCCACCTCGAGACGCAGCCGCAGCAGCGGTGACTTTTTATTTCAATAACGCGACAAAAAAAGAACCAAGATCGGTTTCCAGTAGAACAGTAGAAGACGAGGGGCACACTCCGTCTCGAAGCGATTCGTTCCCTCGAGCGCGAAGAAGCCCATGGCGCGCGCAAAAAATGTTTCTGTCGCAAACTAGAAAGCGAGCCTCGCGCGACGATGATCAGCATCGTCGGCGATGACGAGAGCAAAAAAAAAAGAGGAAGAAGAAGATGAGAAGGTGAAGAAAAGAGTCGAAACCCGCAATCAGGGCGCATTAACGCTGGACTAATTGTCACGCTCGAGCGATCGGTAACTGGAAAAGAGATGCGGCTGCTGCTGAACACTGGACGTGGAAATGACAAGCCCAAGGTCTCGTCCTATTTAAGGCAATTAACGACTCAATCAGGATCGCACTCGATTGACTTCTTCTTCTTCTTCTGCTGCTGCTGCTGCTGCTGCTGCTGCTTAACTCTCGCTCTCTGTCTCTCTCTGGCTCTCTCTCGTCTTTTTTCTTCTTTCATCGGGCCTTTAATTACCCCAGGGGTGAGCGCGGCGCGCGTGCGACTCGACGCGGCAATTTGTAGAAGCAAGCGCACGCGCGCGTGTCTTTTCGAAAGCTACCAGTGCTCGTAGCGCGAGCGTTTAATTTCATCTCGTGGTAATTCCCTCGTTCATTAGCCTGCACTGCGACATCCGCGGATTCAGATTTATGCAGGGATTCCGTTCTACTTTTTGGCGCGAAACTGCTTAACGGTTACGAGATCCAAGTATATTTATTTTTATTTTCTGCAGGTCGGTGCAGATATACGTGTATCATTTTATTGGAGCGCTCGAATGAGAGAGCGCTTATGTATATAAATGTCATTGGTAATCCATGTTTCGAATCACCTCGAATCAACCTCGCCTCTATACCTTAAGATAATTAAATCATACCCTCTCAGCCGATATACCTATATATTATACATCGTAATGAACCTCGACTCGCCCTACGCAAGAGGTTAATCGCGCAGAGCATAGCGCAGACACACACACGCGGGGTTCTCGAACTTGCGCAACCTCTCTCTCGGTCTCTCTCCATTGTGGCAGCTGCGACATACGCGACAATGGACAGCGGCAAAAAACACCGAAGGTGAACAAAAAAAAAACAGAACCAGTCTTATAGGATCGAAATCCGGTTCGTCCGGGATCATCGGAGCTGCCTTGTATACGTGCGCACGCGTGTCTTATTGTCCGAGGTGCGCGCGCGGCGAGCTGTGAGGAGGCTCGGACGCGCAAAGCACATGCATACGCAATTACGCGCGCATAATTCAGTAGGACGTATGGTTTCTGCAGCGTGTAACGCGTGTGGCAAAGGGTTGGGGAGTGAGAGTGAATTTTGGAAGTTACCAGAATTGGAATTGTTCGGGAGGTCGTGGGCTGGCCATGTTCGGGGGGTGTAACGCCGCGGAATATGAAGCTGCTTGTGATGGTGGAATATTTGGGATGGTGTAAAGTTTTGTGATGATTCTAATTGTAGGAGGTGGCATGGCTTTGATGCGAGAAAAATTGAAGGTTTAATAATTGATCACAATCCTCGCATCGGAATTTATAGGATTGTTGCAATTTTCCGACATCAAAATGTTCAATGCAGTCAAACGCAGCGCACTCGCCTCGCACTTTAGAGAATTACAGTTTGAATATGTATGTACGAAATGAATTTTCAGAAAGTTCGGCTGAATTGTACAATTGCTACACATCATGTACCTCTCAAAACTGTCGATTCTTCAATTTTAGTAACACTGGGCAGTGAATGTGGAATTCCTGTCCTAAACATCATCCTTTGTGCATATACAAATTGTCTTTCTTAACTGAAGTACAGTAAGCATAAGATAAAAGACCGATGACCAATGATACTCTAGAAAACTGCTCAGACTCTGAGATGTGTAATCACTAAGTCTTTTTACCTTAGAAACCTTTTATCATACAATCTGAATGTTTCAATCTAACTTGTAAAAAAATGAAATATAATAACATATCGCAAGGTCAATAACCTTTCGGAATCCATACGATAAAGATTGTATGACACATCTTCAGCCCAGCATGCAAGTCGCAGAGAAAAAGTAAAGCTGCGTCAATCATCCTTTGTCAGCGAGCGAAAAAAAAATCCAAGCTTCTTTTAACCGAAGTCAAACATCAGCACTGAATAATCGTTCGTCGAACATATAGGCATTAATCACGATTCGTTGTTAAAGTAACGTTACCAACGCGTGTACATTGGCGAGCGCACACGAGAGAGAAAGAGAAAGAAAGAGTAAAGACGGAAGAACAGACCGAGCGAGCACAGAGTAAGAGAGAGAGAGAGAGAGGGAGAGAGAGAAATAAGAAAAGGATGGGGGGGGGGAGAGAGAAGAGAAAGAGCACGTCCAGGGACAAGTGACGTTAATGCGCAATAAATTAGCAGCCTCCCACGCGCGGCGGCGGCGGCTATTGCTGCTATACAGCGAACGAGCGCCGCGGGGATTCCGCTGTTTCTTCGCGCCTCTGCAGCTTCTCGCGTGCATCGACAAATGCGCTTCAATCTGTCAGGGATGCTCTGGTCTTGTTGCGCCGCCGCGTGCACGCGCGTTGAAAACCGTGACGATGAGAGAGAGAGAGACAGAGAAGGAGAGTGCTTCTTCTTTTTTTTTGTCGCCAGATGTAATTAGCTGGTGGCTGATTGATACTTGACCGGTAACGAATGAGAATCGCCTACTGGATGTACAAAAATAAAAAATCGTGCATTGGAAAACAATTTTATCTTTTTATCATGCAGATTCTTTATAGTATGCTCAGAGCTCCTATAGTTTTTCACTTTTGTGGTATTCGCGAGGAAATTCTCGCGGAGTATTGAGATTCGAATCGAGGAGCTGCGGTGCTGCAGTAGGTGAAGCTAAAAATGGCATTGATTTACAGCCCCTTGCCGTGTAGATGTAACACTTTGCTTGCACTCGAAGACGCCACTGCGAACCGCTTCTCTCGCCTGCTTGCCAAGTTTATACTGTTGGTATACACGCAGTGTGTGTGTCCTCCATTTTTCTTCGGCGAAAAGCTCAAGCTTGTTTGTTTTACAAATGCAAAATCGAATAGGGGCTATTTGTTTACGTGCGACGTTCAGAAACTGATTTCTGGGTTTCGATCGCTGCTGATGAAATATTTTGGCAACGATTAGGATTTTCGAAAGCAGGAACGTTATACAATTAAAAATGTAAAGAATTCACCGCGATTTCCACCTACCGTTTCAACACAGAAGCATGAAACGTCCAAAGCAAATCCTCGGCAGCGATAAATTTCAGCGCCTACCGATGCTAATTTTATTTTCGCTCAGGGATCATCGTATTTATTGCATATTAGTTTCGAAGTACGTATAATTAAGCCGAGGATCTCCGGCTACGCGGATGATTTACAATCGGCAAATGAAACGTCTTCTGAAGTAGCGATTCGAGCAGTATATTAATGTTCCTTGTTCAATTCCTTCCGTTTCTAAGACTCTCGATGTTTTCGCATAAATTAATGAAAAGCGCTTATCACGCGAGCATAACAAATCGCTTGTATCCGCACGAGAGCGAGGAATTAAATACCAAAGTGTGAATATCTTAATATTCCGATACTGCATAAATGGTCTGATGGAAAATAATCTGATTAATCGACTGTCTCTTTTGAGGTTAGAATCACGCCGACATATAGGCATCAACATCTGTATACGAAAAAAATCATTCAACAATCGCCAAACAGATCACTTTGGTAAACAGAAAACAATCGAGATGTAAGACAACGAAAAGCAAAAACTCGAATCACTCTAAATCACTTTATCCTCTGCCATATACAGCACTTCCTCGAAAAACTTCCACTCTAAAATATACAGTCGGTACACGCAGGCTCGAGTCGTCGTCTATACACATAACTCAACGAATTGATATAAACGCCTTCATTACCGGGCACATCCGAGACACAACAGGCGCGGGGCGGGCCACTTTGCCGTGAAAAATCGTAAGTAAGCGCGCAATAAAAACGGGGAGCGAGAGAGAGAGAGAGAGAGAGAGTGTGTGTGTGTGTGTGTGTCTTAATAGCGATCATCCGTCTTGAATGAACTGCGAGCTTTTTATCGCGGCACGACGAGGCATGCGGTAAAAAAAAGAAGACGGGAGTAGATGTGTCGCATCGTCGTCAGCGAGCTTATTTTACACGAGAGCTGCTTCGTCCATATAAGATATTGCCTCCTTAATACTCGTGTGTACACATTGTCTTTGGCGCGCGGCGTGTGTCGTATGCGGGAGGGGAGGGGACGACGACGAGAGAGAGAGACAAATTGTATAGGAAAAATTGGCCTCGCTTTGTAATGGGTCGGCTACTCTGGGTGGGCGCGGATTAAGATGCATGGACTCTCTGCCGTCGAAGCGGTGTATAAATCTCACGACCGAGCTGTTGTCTTTTTTCCTCTCTTGCGATCTTTCGCGTTACACCGCGCGCTCGTTGAGTGATTTCGCTCTTTTTCTTTTTGTTTTGCGAAGATGTCGCGATTGTTTTGGTAGAGGCTTGGGCGTTGATAATCCCTTTTTGGACAAAAACTATTTCTATCCTGAATTATTGTATCGAATGAAATATTAATTTCCCTGTATATGAGATTATATAGATGAGTACCTTCTGAATGATGTTTCAATTTGTTGGAGCGCTGCTATACATAAAGAGCTTTACATTTTTCATTTCTGTACAATTATCATCGACAAAAAACGCTCATCACGGGCAATGAATCGTGTTGCAAGTTGAATTACACAATAATTCGTACATTATTATCCGCGCTGCACAGCACGATCAATTACTATAAAAGAAATTACATTCATCAAGATATAATACACACAGCAGCCAACGGGTCTTTGTTCCCATATTATACAAAAAGAAAAGGATTACAGCAAAAATTGAATATCGTCTGTTTTTCGCTCATAACAAACGCGCAACTAACTCAATTAAAATCGAATTCTCGCCTTCTTTCTACCCCCTTCCAGTCGGACACAATTACGTCACCAGAGATTTCGTTACGATCACATGCACGCCAGGGTGCGACAGAGACACATGCACAGAAAAAAAACCTGCTAATACTCTTACGTAAATTATTGATATTTGGCGCGCGTCGTTACTCGTCGTCGCGCCAGCCAAATCGCGCCAAATTAATTTAATGATGTCAACGCTACATGCAGTTCATGAAATCGTAACAGCGAGAGAGGGAGAGAGAGAGAGAGACGTGGCGTGTTCTCCTCGCTGTTATTAAAATATTCAAAGCCTCCCTCTCTCTCTCCCTGGCCTTTTTTATCGCGGGTCTATCTGTGTGTATAATACGCGTGCAATGAAAAATATACTCTTCTACGCGCGCGTTGCAGCAAGACAAAGTGGCGTTGGGCTGCTTTTCGGCCGAGGCGTTCGACCCCTCGTTCATGCTACTTTTCCCCGACCTCTCTCTCTCTCTCTTGCTCCGCACGCGCGCTCGTTCTCGTCTTTTTACATCGCTCCCCTTTGGCTTAGTAGCGCTCGTACACATGTCTGTCTGCGTGTGTGTGTGTGTACATGGGCGATTACGCGTGTCATTAAAAAGTGTGTACAAAATATATACGACTTGAGCGATGATCGTGGTTTGACAAAATGTCGAGGGAAGCTTTTAAAGCAGAGCCAATGTTTTCTGGGTACAGTGAAAATGTAAAACACATTACACGGGAATATCCATATTTATTTTTAAAATATCAGCAGCTCTCATTGATAGCTTTGGATCGCTTGTATAACATTTAAATTGTCTTTTTCGCACCCCTAAAAGAGCAATCGTGCGAACACACGAGTATCGGGACGAGTAACTTTGTTTATGTCGCGCGCAACGGTTAAACAACAAATCACACGCAACATAAATCCCCGGGCAAAGCAAACATTTTGGCAAGCTCCTCTATATCTCTCGCGGAAATTCAAAAAACAAAGTCCCACTCACCCCCTAACGCAGCATATATATGCACACAGCCAATCTCACGTTTACACGGATATCATATGCACTCTGCGCAGTTCCATGCATCGATTCACATATCGTGCGACTCGCGCGCGATACGGAATCACCCCTGTACACAAGTGCACGTGTACATTCTCTCTTTCTTTCTGTCTCACTTCGACGAAAATCTCCCCCCGCGTTTTGCTGGTTACACTACCACCGCTACGCGCATATATATATAAATATATATATATGTATACGTCTGCGAACTGCCCCTGTGATTTGGCCACCGACAGAGACGGAGCGAGAGAGATCAGCATCTCTCCCGGCGCGCCGATTGATTTTCGAGCTCGTCGCGTGTATTATATGCGCCGGAGAGGGGGAGAGACGTCGCCACGTGGCCGTGCGCGCGAACCGCATTGTATCTGACTCTCCTTGTGCACACACATCTACACTGTATGTAATAGTTGTGTGGTGCGCCTGCGCTGCTGCTACTGCTTCTCACTGTGTGTGTGTGTGTGTGTGTGTGTGTGTTTGTGGATATAGGATGTGGACGGCGATGGCGACGCGGCTGCGAAAATTATTTTCTCGCGATTAAGATCAGCCCTTTTATTACTGCCTATTAGTGTTGAACCGATGTTGGAGAAGTATATTGGGGGAGTGTCTTATATTGGCGATCTGCGGTGGCTGTGATGATGAATTTTTCGTGCTAAGCTAATTCGCGATTTATGGAAGGCTTTGTCTGCATCCTTTTGAAGAAGGGATTAAACGATGGTGGTTTCTCAAATCTGAGAAAAGTGAATTCATTTAGATTAATGACGTATCACTTATCATTTCGAAAATGAGTTATTGTTATTTCTTCAAATGGCACATTCTTAGATAACCACGGGTAAGGAAACATTTTTTATTTGATTCTAATCAGAAAAATCTTTGTAAGTAGATGACTCTTTTAATTAGTCACATTAATTTTCAAGGCGTTCATTTATTAGAATGTCTCATAAGGAAAATCCATTGAATCATACAATTCTATTTATCACTTCAAGTCGAAACGCGTGCACTCCTCCACGCGGAAATTCATGGAAATCTAAATGCTCGCGTTTAGTCGCTATATTTGATCATGAGCGAATTAATTACGAATGATCTCGATATTCTTAGGCCTGTGTACTTGCGTCAAACTTTGAGCAATGTTCTAAAATTAGCTCATTCGATTTGTCTTTTTTAGTGCTTATATGCATCCATCTGGAACAATTACGAAGGAGAGGATATTCAACTCTCTCTTTGCGAGGGCAATTAACCTGTTAAAAAAAAGAAAAATCATAGGATAATAAGCGTTTCTTCTACAATTTTACATAACATCATCGAATCAAGCTTGTCAAACCATCAATACGAACATAAACATTCCTCCATACTTGATTTACTATTCCCTCAACGTAGCAATAAATTACACTCGTAGCAGCAGCAGCAACAAATAACGAGCAATAATATCGGAATCATGCTGAACCCAACCATATATATACACACACTCTTGTCGCGCGTTCACGGTGATCTTTTCTGGCCGATCACTGCAAGACGCGCGTGTGGGTGAGGTCCGAACCGTTCACTTTTCCCCCCATCGGACTATAGACGAACACGCAAACACACACACACACACACACACACACGCACACACACATACAGAGAGAGAGAGAGAGAGAGAGAGAACGACGACTGCACGACGAACTTTCGAGATCCCGACGAGATATCGCCGCTCGTCGTCCTTCCTATATACATATACACTTGTGCGCGAGTTTTCTCTCTATCTCTACTCCTATCCCCAAGATTTCGATCCGCGCGCTGCTCTCGCACAGACTTGCCGCTCCTTTTCCCACGACACACTGCTGCCGCTGCTGCTGCGGTTGTAGCTACGACTGGTCTCTTCTATATAGAGCTGCTTGTACTTTTTCTGTGTCTGCTGCGTCTTGTTCGCCTCTTTTTCTTGTTCGAGTCTTGAGACTTTTGGGGGTGAAAGGACGGAATTTGCGAATTGGAACAGGAGAACGGAAGATGATTAGCACGCTGGATTCATTGATCCACATTTGTATATTAAACAACTATGAAGGAAAGAGTACAATTATTGGTTGGAATTTAATGATTCGTAAATACTCGAGCATCGGACCTTATTTAGTATTCCTGAATAATTAGAAAGTTTGTCAAAATGATTTTGTAGCGGAGAAATTAGGTAGTTTTAGGGAAAGCTGTAGCTTCTAGATTAATCAGTTCTGCAGCAATTTACGCTATATGAATCTTTTATAAATGAAAACGTAATTTACCGCAAACTCTACACATCTATTGGCTATAGCTTCTCTCGTCGTATCAAGCGAACACCTTTTGAAAAATTTTCAATTAGCACATCACGAAACCACACTGACCAAGTCTCGCACACTTGCTCTATAACCGATAAATGCTTAGAGAGTACACGCGCGCGTAAATAAAGAAAAACGCCCCGAAAGGTTATAAAAATCGTATATAAGAGTTTCTCTTGCGGACTCGTTCGCTTGATTTGCCAAATGTAGGTCGCTATATACCTAAGCGCGTGATCGCAAAATTTTTGCTCGTCCGTCTTGCTCGCGCGAGCGAGAGAGAGAGAGACAGACAGACAGACACGTTGTGTGGTATATATATAAGCGCGACTTTTCCTTTTTATGGGATCGCAGATATATATGCCTGTGTATCTGTGAGTGCAGATATATATATGTGTGTGTGTGTATGCCGTGGCGTCGAGAGCGAGAAAGTTCGTCACGCTTGCGCCTTGCTCTCCGATCCGTTCCTCTATGTACAGTGAAATGCGGGTGAGAAGCTACACGATAGAATGTTGTACACTACGCGGCTGTGTGCCAACTTAGGAACGGAGAAAAAGTAAGGTCAAAATTTGCCATGCTCCCTCGGCATGCGCAGACACTTATTACAAGTTTCGAGAAAATTGAAAACCGAGGATAAACCGTGGGTTAAAATCAATTTAAAATCAATACGGACTCTTTAATCGAACGTAAAATCACGTGCCATTCGAAATCGCTCCTTCTCTCTCAATCCCCCGCAAAAATCGACCAAAATCCAATTGCACACGTTTTTCCCCGAAGCTGCAGAAAAGAAAGCAGTCAATCTCGCATCGCATAGACGCGCGGTACACCTGCGTATATACTCGAGAGCGCGGTGGATATATATATATATATACGCAAGCGTTGGGCACAAGGCAATCAAGCTCTCGCGGAAGACACGCGTCACGCGATGATCGATGCTCTAGAGAAGCGATATATATCCCCATCGCCTTACATAAAGATTCCTATGGATCCGATAACGAATCGAACTACGTGGCTTGACTTTTCACTTTGGTTCGCTATATATTTACCGTTTTTCTAAGTACGCGTTGGCGAAGTACTGATCCGAGGATGAAAGTAAAGAAAGTAGTGATTCTATTTCACAAATGTTCCACAAAATATGAAAAAAAAAAAAATATTAGCCAGGAGGGATGAAGATTCTTCGCTGAAACATCACGGTTCGACGGTCCAAATAATACACTATTAAGCAAGCGCATTGATTCCAGCGGATTCGCTCCTTAGAATACTATCGGATTAGTGGAGGAAAGAAGAGCCAACAGCTCTGTCCAATATAGCTAATCAGTCTAACCTGCTTATCGAAAATGCCCATGCAGAGCGAGTCCATAGGTGTCCACAGTTTGACCAGTGCACCGCCACACTATGCGACCGCGAGGCTTTAATGAAAACACTCGAGCCCTTAATTCAACAACACGCAGCAGCAGCAGCCGTCCGCCCATTATGCGCACAACCCAGTGCTTTTATCTTCCTCGGGCGTTCTAACGGCGATTGACGCCTATACGCATATATATACTCGAGATTCAGTACTCATTCATTACACACTCCGAAGCTCCCGCGCGCACTGTCGCTCATTAATAATTTCACGGCTCCGCGGAAAACAAGGCGAGAGCAGCTCGGCAAAATACCTCTCCCTCTCTCTATGTGTGTATCATCCTCGCTTTTTCGTTCAATTACGTGGAGGGAGAGGGAGAGGGAGAGAGAGAGAGAGAGAGAGAGAGAGAGGTAGGGAGAGGGAGACTCGCTCAGCTTGGCACTTTGTTGGCTGCGCCGCTACGCTGACTTTTACCCCGCTCTATAGTGCAGTGTGCGCGCGAGAGGAGAGGACGGCAATCGAACCCGACCGCAGAAGCCGGATCGCACCGTTTAGAGGCTTGCGGACGCACACACACGCATTCAGATCGTGTGTGTGTGGCTGCATGTGTCGATGATTTTCTGTGTGCATGTGTGAGTAAGCGATGACACTGCGGCCTGACGCCGACGAGGCTTTGCGCGCGCGCCTACACCGCACTTTACGATCGCGCGCGCGCGCGCGCTGTTTGATGTGTCCTGCATGTGTGCTGTGCTGTGCAACCCCCGGCTGCAGAGAGAGAGACCAGATTTTTCCGCATCGAGGCGTTTTCCACGCAGTTGTATTTACAACAACAAAAAAAAAAGACGTGTTCTTTGATTCGTGGCTTTGACTTCGATACATTTTCTGTCTGTGTTGCGGGGAGTGAGTCTGGGTACGATGGTTTTTGCGGTGCCGAATGGTTATTGGTGCGCTTTGTCACGTGGCTTCTTCTTTTTTTTCCCTTTAGATTTGTTTTGTTGGTTTCGGCTGTTCTTTGGAATGGTTTGACAGATTGACAGGAGTTGAATTTAGGATAGGAATATGCAATGAATTTTTAAAACTGATTATTCTAATTCGATCTGTTAATAAAATTAATGAAATATATCGTTACATTTGAAACGATTGAAATTTCATTTTTGGTGGAATGATTCGAGGCCTTTTGTATATTAATTATGTTTATTTATGACTTTTTTTTATTTTTATTTTTATTGTAATAAAAGTACATTCATAAGCGAACGAATCATCGCCCACAAAATCTCTCTCCTGTCTTCCACTGCAAGTGTGTAATATTGTATATTATACGACGGTGCACGCGAACGACTGGGCGCCATTCAAAACAAATTTCTGTCTACCTGCACTGCAGCTCCTATATACACATGAATTACGTAACTTCTTTTTATTTAAGTGTATTGCTTTAGAAGCCGATCTTTTCACGTCCTAAGCACTTTGAATGACGCATTTCTACGGCATTGAATGTAACGCCGCAGCAGCGGTGGAGCGCACTAGACCAACCCAGTCAAGAGCACCTGCCGCCACGCGCGCTTGCAACTTTAGAAGCGGCGCGCGATGATTTTCTGCCGCGCTGCACACTCGTCGTCGTTTATAAACTTACTTGCCGCGAGGTTAGTATGTTTTGTGCGACGAAACTTTGAATGGATTGTAACTGAGAATTACGCCTTTTTTACTTTATTCGAGTTGCGTTGGCTTAAATAAACCATTCGCCGCGCGTTTAATAATAAACATTTTGATATCGTGTATAGAGGGCGAATGAAGCGATTTGGTATTCTATTACGAGGAGCTTATCTTTTCATTTTTAACGCGAATGACGACGCAAACAGATATCCTCGAAATGCATAGCTTAATTGAATATTAGATTTACTTACGCTACACTCGTAAGTTTGGTCGCTCGAGATCATAGCCGTGTTTTATCCCCGGTAAAAGTATCAAAGCGCGCAAAAATGCTTTGAGTGTAATGTTGAGTGTGTGAGCTTATTTGAATGTGAGTCGCATGTTTTTTTTTTCATAAATATAAATACAGACATCTCGTGGTAAATCTGTAAATTGAGCAATTATATACCCAATGAAGTTTAGCTTATCTCTTTTTTTTTGTGTAAAGAGGGTTGCTTTGGCGTCTGTGTAGTTAAAATGCAATTTTTATATTCAGAAGAGATAGGAGCATGTAATTCAATACTCCGCCTGTATACATAGTTTCAATTGAATAATTCGATTCGATCGTCGTAGTTCAATGAACAATATCCAACTACAAATGGAGTCAGACGCGCATTAACGGAAATTAGGAAACTTAATAATATAGCGGTATATCTCTGAAAATAGTCGAGCTTCTTTTCCCCTCGCAGTGATAAAGATATACACTAAAAAGTTGTCGATATCCACTTTACCGATTCGATATGTCGTTTGATAAATTAAAAATTGCATTCGCTGCCGAGTTTAAACTGTTGACACGCATACCTATATGAAGAACTTTTGCGAAAACTGCAAACTTTCTAATTTCTGTGGCTCGGAGATTCGCATTCATCGACTGCGATGCATTTTCGAAATTCACTTTAGCAAATGAATAATCAACCTTTCGAAATTATCACTCGGATAAATTCACGAATCGCACAGAATAAAATCCTCCGATACAATGAGGGCCTGCAAAATTACATTTCACCCAAAATCCTATTTACCCACCGAAACGAAAACGCAATTCGTAATTTCTCGCTCATTCAGATCGCAATAAAAGCTGCGTCAACACATGCAGACCTATACCCTCCAAAGCTAATCTTATTTCACGACACACACACACACACACACACACACACACACGTGTGTAAACTTTGAAAAGCTGAAACTCGCGCACACGCGCCCGCGTATACACTGCAGTCGCAGCATGTAAATAGTAGGCATGACGGCAGAATTCTAGCGTGTCAATACTCGCGAGACATACACACGCTGCGCTCACATACACGCACACACACGTACGCACACATAGGCGCGCATTTGTGCATCGCTCTCGCGCACACACAAACATACGCGCCAACGTAAATACACGCGCGCTCGCACACATTTCCATATTTACGCATAAGTGCAGGCGCACGTGAGTGTGCGTGTGTGTGCGCGTGTGAGTGTAAGTGCAATATCGTACGGAAAGCCATACGGGAGAAAGAGCGACAGAGACGAAAAGGGGGGGGGGCAGAGAGAGAGAGATAGAGGCTAGCATGACTCTCTGGCATTGATCGCACTGCTGCCACCCCATGAGTAAGCCCTAATAACAGTCACTCTCTCTCTCTCTCTCTCCTTTCGGTCGCCGTCTCTTGCTCTTTCTCTGTTCTCAACTATCCCCGAGTCCATATATACGTCCTCTCTTTCTCTCTCCCTCACTCTATCTCTCCATCCCTTTCTTTTTCGGACCAACTGCGCCCTTTTAGCTCTCTCCTTCTCTCTCTCGTCTAACCCAATCTAAGCGCTTGCGCCACCGCCGTAGCCGCTCGGGGCGCACGCGTGAAACGCTCCGAGCAGCAAGAGAGAGAGAGAGACAAGAGCGGCAGCAGCAGCAGCAGCAGCAGCAGCAGCGACACTACAGGCAGAGAACGACGTGGCAGGGGTTCTCAACACGCCGAGTTCTATAGAGGCGCTTGGTTCCTCGCGCCAGCTGGCTGGTCAGCTGATCGGGGGCGATTCACGCAAAGCTGCTGCTACTGCTGCTGCTGCGTTGTCCCGTGGGGGCGAGAGTAGCCATGTGCGTGTGTGTATAGGAGGGGGG